>JAEMWC010000675.1:217500-265000 GCA_016490735.1 Pachyseris speciosa
CTCAGAGTCCACTTTCTCAAAGAATCGAGCAAGGTGATGTACTTTGTTGTCGAATTTGGCTTGTTACTCGACGAACTGGGAATTTAGCCGGTCGGACACTTAGTACCTTTGGGACTCGACTACTGATGAATTTGTCGACCTACCGCCGCATTATTTCCCGAAACACATTATCGAGATATGCCAAAATAGCATCCTCATCATACTCTGCCAGAGTGTTGGGCTGCTCCCCAAACACCTCATCGAGATATGCCAAAGTATATACCAATAGTTTTCTTGGTACAACCAACGCTCAAGAAACTTTCTTTCGGGTGGTTTGAGAAAAACAAAAGTTTTGAGAATGAAATACAAAAAAAAGTTTTTGAATACTTTTGGTGTTCTTGACAAACGCCCAGGGGGATTCTTCCTTTTGCAAAAGAGAGCGGGCAAAAAGGACTGACTCGCACTCCTCGGGAAGATTGAGTTTGTCCAAAGTTCTGAACCACCTGTTGATTCTTTGAACCAACTTTCGGCAGACGAAGAAGCGTTCGGCGCTGATATATCTTGACACCCATTTGTTCAACAGACCGTGTCATAGAACCTTTCCTCTGTCAGTCTGTCAACCATTTGTCGAGGAACGCTTTTTCTTCTGGTGTGATATGATAACTAACCATCCAACAGCAGAGAGCACATTCGTCGATAAAATAGGGATCTGCTGTTTTCTTGATGTATTGCCAGGACGACGTGTCGTGGCACAACAAGTCGCGCACATAGCGCAATGAAAGTTTGTAGGGGGAATCTTTGTTTTTCTTTCTCCCCAACCAACTGTTTATCTCGTCGATCAATGCCATTCTGACATTGTAACGGAGCACGTCAGCCGTGGTCTTGCCTATACACATACAAACATTTCTCTCAACGGTGGGCCTTGCGCCTTGCCTTTTCCAGACTACGGGCGTAACTTTTCAACTCGCGCGCTATTTCTGGCTGTTCCATCACCCTTTCTTCTTCAAGATGTGCAATACCTTCTTTTGTACTGTAGACACATTCTTCTTTAGTTATGTTTGGTGGGCGGACATAGGTCTTCCATCGCTCATACTCTTCAACCCCCTTTCTCTAATGGGCGGGCTCGCCTGAGAAGGGCATCTGCAGGGTAAGATGGACGAGATCGACAGGCTCGGAGAAGAGCTTATGGAGATGTTTGCCGGGAGTGTCTCTCCTGAGTTTGCAGATGCTGTCTTGCATACGCTTGCGGGAGAAGATGTGGCTTTCGTCGAAGAAGAAAAGACGAAAGCGTTCGTTCGCATGGAGGATGTGGTGTGTGTGTGGTACTCCTCCGGCTGCTTGATAGCGGGATTAATATAATAATAATAATAATAATAATAATAATAATAATAATAACAATAATAATAATAATAATAATAACAATAATAATAATAATAATAATAATAATAATAATAATAATAATAATAATAAAACACGCATCTCGTGTTGTGGGTTTACTTCAAGAGTAGTAGTAAATGGAGTCGACAAATACAACCGGAACGCCACACCACCCCAAGCGAAGCGAGGGGTGGTGTGGCGTGGAGGTGGTATTTGTCGACTCCATTTACTACTACTCAAATCGTTAATTCGAGAAAATGCAACTTCAGTGTTTCCAATTATTAAATTTAGTTATGAAAAGTACACTTGCGGTGGAGAAAACAGTTCGCGTACGTTGAGCGTTTGGCACGAGCGATTATTAAAACATTAATAGATTCCACGCGGTCAAGATGGCGGTCATGCATGTAAAGTGCTCAGTCACAATGTCCTTGCTAGCTCTGTTTTTGTGGCTTGTCCTTTATTATTCGTACCATTCATTCACTTATAAAGACAAGCGCAAGCTCGACGGGCGATTATTTGGCGTGACTGGACTTTCACTGCAGAGATCTACTATTCATCGTCAGAGGCGAGGATTCTTCGCTTCTAGAGTGCTGTTCTACAGTAATCATTTAGCTTCAAAGAACTTGACCAACGATCTGCTGATTCAATCTGGTAACGTCCACCTAAACCCGGGACCAGAATCTGCCAACAGATCCTACAAGCTGCACCGGGACCCTTATAATCCGCTGAACGTTTATTGTCTGAATGCAAGAAGTTTATGCAAGAAACTTTCATGCTTACATGACGTTGTTTATAGCAACTGTATTGATGTGCTTGCTTTAGGGGAAACTTGGCTCACCGATCAAGTTAGTGATCATGAAATCCTTCCTTACGGGTACAAGATCATCCGCAGAGATCGACCTTCTGGTAAAAGGGGAGGCGGTGTCCTCCTGGCTATCAAGGAAACCATTGTTACTGAGCCTACTGAGTTCTATTCTCACTCCTTGGAACTTGCAGCTGTTGTCATCAAGTCTCGATCACAACAAATTCTCGTCGCTGTATGCTACCGTCCGCCTGACGCATCAAGTGAGTTTCTAAACGAACTTAACAGATTCCTGAACTTTGTAGATAGCTCCAATTGTAAAGACGTGGTCTTACTTGGAGACTTTAATTACCCTAGCATAGAGTGGATTGATGGTTCAGGTTTTTCTAACTTAGGATCTGATATTAGATTTATTGATATTATTCAGGACCTTAGTTATTTACAACTCGTTAATTCTCCTACTCGCGACGCTAACCTGCTTGACTTGATTCTTACGACTAACGAACATATAGTTAGTAATATCGTCGTTAATGACGATAATTCATTTTCTATTAACTCCGATCACAGAGCTATAACTTTTGATCTAAAACTTCGACTCCATCCAAAACAATCATCTGAACGCTTAGTTTATAATTATTCCAAAGCCGATTTCGAGGGACTAACCAACTCCCTCCGGAATACTCCATTAGTTGATATTGTTCTCAGCGAGTGCGATGACATTAATTCTGCTTGGGTTAAGTGGAAAGACACATTCCTTGCAGCAATCGATTCCTTTGTTCCCAAAACAAAGCTTAAGCGTTCTTTCACGCCGCCTTATATTACAAAGGACTTACTTCATGCTATTAAGCAGAAAGAGACTCTTAGAAGAAAGGCAAAGGCTAAGAACTCGATCCATCTTTGGGAGCAATTTCGTAAGGCCAGACAGCATATCAAATGCTGGCTATATGCCAAGAAGAGAGAATTTCTATCGAACATCTCTAAATCGGTGTTCAGCATCCCTAAGCCTTTTTGGAGGCTTTTTAAATCTAAAACTTCAAAGTCCTCACTTCCTGATACAATGAAGTTTGAAGGACTCAAACTGTCTACCGCTCAAGACAAATTCGATGCCTTCAACCGCTTCTTTGCTTCAGTGTTTAATCAGTCTGATTCTACTTCAGGCTTTCCAACAACACCTTCAATTTTTTCCTTAGAATCTGTGTCCGTTACTGTTTCTGAAGTGCAAACTGGACCTGGACCAACTGGACCTGCAACTGGACCTGAGTGCATTCCTGCTCTGGTTTTAAGCCAGTGCTCAGAAATTATAGCTCCTTCTTTGGCTACCCTCTTCAATTTGTCTCTTCTATAAGGTAAAGTTCCTTCAGAATGGAAACGCGCAAATGTTGTTCCTATACCAAAGAAGGGTGACGCCCATGAGGTCATTAACTATAGACCGGTTTCTTTATTTTTTTTGGTTTCCAAGATTCTTGAACGCGTGTTATTCAGTCGTATCTCTGGTTTTGCAATGAATAATCTTCACGACCTTCAACACGGTTTTCGACCCAAGAGATCATGTGTCACTCAACTTCTACAAGTGCTTCATGAGCTTGGCCGCGCCCTTGACACTGGAAAATAAATCGATGTTATCTACTTGGACTTTTCCAAAGCTTTCGATTCTGTCAGTCACAATAAACTGCTCTTTAAACTGAAATCCTATGGAATTTCTTGTTCGCTACTTGACTGGCTCTCTGACTATCTCTCTGACCGGAAACAACGTGTGGTTGTTGAGGGTATCTCTTCGGAGTACCTTGATGTTACTTCCATATTTAATTATCAGGCACTTGCAACGAAGAGATTCAACATGCATGGCGGCCGCATTTTGTCTTGCTCCGTCCATTTCGGTTTTATTTCTTATCCTGGCAAGCTCTTTCTACACTGGAGCGGTTAGAGATCGACTTAATAACTTTAACTATGGAGATGATATTCAGTTTGAGCCGAATTTCCTTTCCACGACCTTCTACGTAGCACCACAGTTACTGCGATTCGAACCTGGCCTAACTGCCATCTTGAGCCCGCTTCAAATGAAATTGAAGAAGCCAACTAGTCGTCGCTACCGACAGTTTTCCAAGAGCAGAGTTCGGTATTATCCAGATTCTACCGCCTCCTTTGCTTTCAACCTCATCCTTCTTGCTGGTGATATAGAAGTAAACCCTGGAATGCCAATCAATGGAAACAGCGCTGGGAAGCCACAGAGTGATATAAAGATCGCACACCTGAATGCTCGCTCTATAAAAAATAGAGATCATTACATCTTAACTAAAAACCTTCTGGAAGAAAATGATTTTGACATCTTCACCGTTTCTGAAACCTGGTTGGACAACTCTATTACGGATTTGGATGTGGAAATTCCAGGCTACGATGTATATCGCCTCGATCGTCATGAAAAGACTGGCGGTGGCGTTTGTGCATATGTTCGAGAATCTTATAAGACTAAACATTTATATGATTTGTCTTTCATTTCATCCGCGGGCTTTCACCAGCTGTGGCTTCAAGTACAGGTTGGTCGCTGCAAGTCTATTGTTATTTGCACAGTATATAGGCCGCCTAACTCTGATTTAAATTGTTTTGACGCTGAGTTCAGCGATGCTCTTATCTCGGCATTTTCTCGGCATTAAACCACGATGTCTACGTCCTAGGAGACCTAAATTGTAACTTGCTAAACCCTCAAGATCATGGATCTCTGGTGGTCAAGAATTTGTGTTCAATTTTCAATCTGACCCAGTATCCCCAGCCCTGAAAGACCTGAGATGGATACCAGTTTAGTCCCACCTGTATCTAAGAGACGCCATCTTGGCCTTTAAATCTATGACAGGTCAGGCACCAAACTACCTTATTTCAAATTTTATCTCTAGAGGGAATATCAGTGGTCGGACGACCAGATCATCTTCCCAACTTAATATACCGCTTTTTAAAACCAAGTCGGGACAGAGATCTTTTTATTACAGAACTGTAACATTGTGGAATGCGTTAAAACCCCACTTTAAATTAAGCGAATCTCTTATTATTTTTAAACGTAAAATGAAAGCCTTCCTTTTAAATCAATTTTTAATGTCATAAATTTATACGTCAATAGCTTTGGATGCCATAAATTTATATGTATTAGTTTCTTAATAGTTTATTGATAATCCATTTGTGATACTTTTTTTTATTACTTGTACTATTAATACTTGTCTCTGAAAAGCCCCCATGGGGAGTTGACAATAAATTTGTATTGTATTGTATTGTATTGTGTTCCCAAGGGAGCATTCTCGGTCCTCTGCTATTCTTATTTTATGTGAATGATCTTCCAGACGTTGCTAGTAATTCAACTGTTGCGCTATTTGCTGACGACAGTAAATGCTTTAATATCATTGAATCATCCTCAGACCATCATCTCCTCCAGCAAGATCTGGATGCAATGTGTGACTGGTCTCTGTCCTGGCAACTGAAATTTAATACATCAAAGTCTTTCCTTCTCAGGATTTCTCGTAAACGTTTTCCTTCAAGTAGTTCATACTCTCTTCATAACCAGCTTGTCAAAAGTGTGGCATCTCATAATGATCTAGGTGTGGTAATTAGTAATGACCTTAAGTGGTCCCCTCACATCGCTAAATGCACTTCTAAGGCAAACCGCATGCTAGGTTTCCTTCGAAGGAACTGCATGCTAATGACTGACACTCGCTGTCGTCGACTATTATACCCTGCCCTTGTCCGGTCCCATTTATCTTATGGTAGTGATATCTGGGCACCTCAAGGCTCTTCCCGTGACCTATCTCTCTTGGAGGGGGTTCAACGGCGTGCTACGAAATTTATTCTTAAAGATTATGACTCTCCTTACATTCTCCGCCTCAAAAAGCTTAAATTGCTACCGATAAGCTACTGGCTAGAAATTAAGGATCTTATCTTTTTCTTTAAATGCAAACAGGGCCTGTATGATCTAGATATTTCCTGTTACATCACGTTTTCTTCTCTTCGTTCTTCTCGCTCCCGATCAGGTCAGCAAAATCTACTGCAGCCCAACTCCTGCAGGACTACACTCTTCAGAAATTCTTTTATTTTTTTTTAAATAGAATTGTGTTTATGTGGAACAGTCTTCCTCTGTCTATAAGTAATTGTACGTCACTTCCATCCTTTAAGAACCGGATTTACTCTCACTACTTTTCTAAACTGGACACTACTTTCGACACAGACAGAATGCGCACATGGAAAACTTACTGTTCTAAGTGTCACTCTTACAATCTGACTTGTTGCTACTGATTACACTCTTTTTTTTTCTAATTATATTTCTATTAAAAATTATCATATTTGATATGTTAGCTTTTGTATTTCTTATTTGGCTGACCTTTGCATGGGACCTGTGTCCTGTTGGTCAGACCCTCAACCAAGTTGCTCTTTTATTTCGTCTTACATTCTATGTTTTCTTGTTCATGTGTCTTGTCACTATAATGTTTTAAATTTACTTTTTAATCTTCCATCATTGTAACAGCTCTTTTGGTTGTAAAGTTAATAAATAAATAAATGAATAAATAAAAGAAATAAAAGAAATGCAGTTGGCGCACAAAACGACTTTGCTCATAATACGCATGCTCAGTGTTACGTCATCAACGGGACAGCGCCCAAACTTTCTTCAGTCGCCATTTTGAATGCCCCGAGAGTGCGCCACAGTGAAAAGAGGTTTTAAGTGTGGTAAATGTTCTTTACTTGCTTGACATCTTTTACTTTTTAAAGCATTGTTTTCTACTTGTTACAATCTAGCTCTATTGCTTACCAGTATTTACCAGTGTATAATTCGCACTTTTTTCCCAAGATTTTGTTAATGAAACTCTGATCGCTTCCCTCATTTACATACGCGTGTGGTCAACGAAGGATACTCATTAGACAATAAGTTGTTATAATAAACAAGCAAATAACCTATCACAGTTGCTTTTAAATTACCGCCGATAAACTGGCTGGAAAAACCGCAATAAAACTGCCGGAGATATTCTGTGAACAGACGCCAGATTTGCATACAGACGAAACAAAATATCCTCTTATTACTCGGGCTGCGCGCGTCTCGCGCGTCGCCCGGGTCTAAGATTACCGACGGTTATTCTTTTTCGTCGTCGAGTATCATCCCAAAGTGCACTTCCGGCGTTTCTGCGCAAGCGCTAACTATTTTTAACAGAGTGATGCCTGTTGTCACGTATCGGATACTGTTGTCACGTATCGGAAAAGTGTCTATGCGAAAGATTGCAAGTTCAACGGCGAGAAGAAAGCTTTTAACATGAGTAAACTTAACTCCAGATGGACTGCCGTGTTTCCTCGTGTCTGCTTCAGAAGACTGCGAGTAGTCTCTAATTTTGGCGATGGATTGTGGGGCGGGCGAAAGACACGTGCGCGCGCGAAGTTGCGAGGAGACGCGACGCGAGGGGAGCGCCAAAAATGAGAGACTACAGACAAAGGGAGTTTGACCTTTCACGGCCGAGTGATTCGGAAGTATAAATCTCATATCAACAGCAAGAATGATACCTGTTGTCACGTATCGGAAAACGTCGATTCACCTTGTGTCTTTGAAGTCTGAACAACTAATATGTTAAGAGAAGTGTCTATACGAATGTTTGCAAGTTCACCAGCGAGAAGAAAGCTTTCAACATGACCAAAATTTAACTCCAGATGAACTGCCGTGTTCCCCGTATCCACTCCATTGAGATGTACATTTAGCTGAATAACTCAAGTACGGGATATCACACACCCCTGAGATTTTGTTTGACAAGTAGTTAATTTACTATTGTCCCACAATATCTCAATTTCTGGACTTTAATTTTTGAATGATAAGCGATTAGTTTTTAAAAATGTACTAGCGGCTTGAAACTGTCCAGAAAAGTTCCTTTCTTGTGTTTTAAATGACCCTGTATTGACGTATTTGTAAACAGTTTCACTCTGCTAATTAATTTTCTACTCACATTTCACCGAGACTCCATTCACATTTATGAGAAAAAATCCTACATCGTTCGATAAGCGTTTCCTTTCTCAGACACTTATCCATCGAAGCGAAAACAAGTGTGCTTAGTTTTTTTTTGGAATCAATACACTATTTTTATCACCTTGCATAATGGTTAACCTCTGTGGCCTAAAGGTCATTGTTCCTGCCTGTGACGCAGCCAAACCGGGTTCGATGTCCTTTAGTGGTATATATCACGGGCTTTATTTTTTCTGTTTCTCTTTTTCTTGTTCCTTTAGAAATATTTTTTACAAGTGTTATAATTATTGTTCTCAATGGTTGAGCTGTATTTTAGAGGAATATATGTTGATAGGGGTCTAAAGAAAGAGACTCCGACACAAGCTAAACACAATGCGTCCGATGTAGGAAAGACAGACTTCCAGTTATGGATACAATACTGTTTTTTTGCAAGCCCGAGTTTAGGCTAATTGTAGCCTTTTGTTTGAATATGGTAACGAAGCACACATTTTGTGAGCCAAAGTTAGTTCGAAATTATTTTGCTCGAAGTACAGCAGCTCATAACAAAGACAAAATAATTGAGGTATATTTTGCAGAGACCTTACAAGATTTAAAATCTTTTGACAACGGAACATCGTCAGAGACGCATTTCACAGGAGATCTCACCGCGTTACGCTTGATTGAAAAGATCACACCACGATCAGTTGTTAGCATTCAGATAGGTGAAAACATAAAGTGTCAGCGAATGAAAGGGAAAATTTTTACACAACAACAACAAAGAGTCTTTGAACATATGACAATTCCTGTGACGGGTGTCTAAGTCATTCTCTCGTGCCGTCTCAATGTTCGGGAGTACGCTATTCTGACTCTTATCAGATAAAACAGTTTTTAGTTGCCTTTTGTAATTAACAAATTACTGATTCCGGTACACGAAACACAAGCTTAACTAAAGTCAGAACAACCTAATGGTGACCAAAAGCTTTTGAATATCAGAGAAATTTTTACTGAAACAGAAGAGAGTTTTTTTTTAAATAGTTTCTCTCAAAACGTGCAGGTCACGACTTCACAAGTTTATTTACTATAAAAACACGAGTAACAGAAGTCCTGTATCATTCTCTCGTGCCGTCTCAATGTTCGGGAATACGCTATTCTGACTCTTATCAGATAAAACAGTTTTTGGTTGCCTTTTGTAATTAACAAATTACTGATCCCGGTACACGAAACACAAGCTTAACTAAAGTCAGAACAACCTAATAGTGAGCAAAAGCTTTTGAATATCAGAGAAATTTTAACTGGAACAGATGAGAGTTTTTTTTTAAATAGTTTCTCTCAAAACGTGCAGGTCACGACTTGACAAGTTTATTTACTATAAAAACACGAGTAACAGAAGTCCTGCATCTCGAAGACGAGCGCGTGAACCCAGTAGGATTTGTGTCAAAGAGGTGGGCAATTTTGTGAACAAACCAAGAAAACTAAGGCGAATCTGCAAAAAATACATCAGTAAAAATGTTCCAAGATCTTCAAGAATTCATTTGTATGTTAAAGGTGCCTTTGCTTGCCATAGTTTTATCGATGGGAATAACAGAACGCGTATGATAGGGCGCTTGTGGTAAAAGCATGAACTGAGGCGAAGGAAGGAGAAATTGAAGTGGAAATTGAAAGAGGGACAATATCCCAAAATGGAACCGTACTTTAATATCCGTGTTTACAAGACTCAAAATGATAGGATAAATCATTGCCGCTTTATCCTTCGACCATAAATTTTGAAATCTCATATTTGCGTTCACGACCCTTTGATCTTGGTTCTTATGTCAAAACGACAAGTGGCAATGACAACATTGCACGTCCTCTCCAAGCTACATCCTGCAATCAGTTTCCCCGAGCTAAAAGCCATTATGGCTCTTGTTTTATTTATATAGCGCTTTATCAACAACAATTTACAACAAGAAGCAGCTTTATTTTTAAAATTTGTACCCCCCCAAAAAAAAGAGTTAGCTGGCCCGCAGGTAGCAAAGGCTAATCTACGCGGGCCAGGCTTACAATTAACTAAAGAATAAATTAACAACACAAATTGGAAAGAAATCCCAAAACAATAAAGACGGAACCAATAATAAGAAGTAAGGAAATATGACAACAACAAAAAAAGTAAAAGAATGAAGTACAAAGATTTTTGGCTTTTTAAATAGTCTTACTTTTTGCACTATTATAGGCGTTTCAACATAATCATATTCAGTTGGTTATTCAAAAGTTCTAAATTGCTTTACACATCTAGTTATTCACAATGATAAAAAAATGCTCCTTATAAAGATGCGTTTTAAGAGAAGATTTAAAAGAGGTAGCATTGGAACAGTTACTTCACTTAGTGAGAAAGACCATTCCACAACCTGAGAGGACATACAGAAAAAGCTCGATCACCACATTAAATATGTTTTCACGCTGGCGGATCAAGATCAAAATAATGTCGAGACTGCCAGTCACGTTATATCAATGGCACTGGTAAAAATTTGAGCGTAAGACTGAATGAAGACATTTTAGTGACGTGAATGATGATATCAACACTGACAGCGCTGGACACCATTTACACACAAAATGACTACCATTGACGAGCAAGTATTTGAATCTCGTCGAGCCGTTTTCTGACCAGATTCTAGCCAAAAAGAACCAAAACTGCCCAAACCTCTGTTTGCTGGTAGAGTTCATCGCGCCCTTCTGTGGTTTTTTGGGATTTATTACAAAGGCGGCAATGTGGGTCAGTGCCATCCTTTTTAATGTGGTGCTGTTACACTTTGGTGAGGAGAGCTGGTTCCTGCGCTGCTGTAATTAGTCCCTCTGTTTCTGATTTCAGCCCACTCGACTTTAGCCACTGGTTTGTCAACTTCATGTGTATTGGCTTTTCTTCCCATCTTTTCTGTAGTTGTTGCTGGCCTTGGTGTTTTGCTTTTTCCTTGATTTTCTTTACGTGTAGAATTACCCCTTCATCGTCTCTAGGGGGCGTCTCTTGATGCTCTAATTCGAGTTTGTACTTTTCAGCCTCTCTTGAGACAGAATACAGCTTCTTCCACTTCTTCTTCTTCTTCTTCTTCCTCTGCTCCTCCTCCTCCTCCTCCTCCTCCTCCTCCTCCTCCTCCTCCTCCTTCTTCTTCTTCTTCTTCTTCTTCTTCTTCTTCTTCTTCTTCTTCTTCTGCTGCTGCTGCTGCTGCTCCTCCTCCTGCTCCTTCTTTTTCTTCTGCTCCTCCTCCTCCTCCTACTTCTTCTTCTTCTTCTTCTTCATCATCTTCTTCTTCTTCTTCTTCTTCTTCTTCTTCTTCTTCTTCTTCTGCTCCTCCTCCTTCTCCTCCTCCTCCTTTTCCTTCTTCTTCTTCTTCTTCTTCTGCTTCTCCTCCTCCTTTTCCTTCTTCTTCTTCTTCTTCTTCTTGTTATTATGGTATCATTATTAATTGTTATTGATAGTATTATTATTACTATAATAACAAGTTTAGTTTTTCATTGTTATTGAAAATCAAGGTTGGTCTTGAAGGTATTTTAACTAAGAGGTTGTTCTGCAGGCTGTTCTTGCCTGTAGCCAGTTTCTTTTGTACAATGCTAAATTCAGTCCCCAATGTTAGGATAATTATTCTTTCTTCAGATACTTGCAAGTTTGATTTCGAAGCTGGTATGCATACCTGGGAAAAAAATGGCACAGCATTTGACAACCAGCCAACCTATGGCGACAACCCGGCAGCCCGCAACCGTGAACCTGCCAATCAACAGGGAGATTGGTGGATTGGAGGAGCAGAGAACAGACCCACCAAATCGATGACTGCAGGACAGGTACAAGGAGATGCTCCCCAAGGAACCGTTACTTCTCCATACTTCAAAATTAATGGTGAACAAATTTCTTTCCTGATTGGCGGAGGTTGTGACAATAAAACAGTACGTGCAGAGTTGATCGTTGGCAACAAGGTGAGACCATATATGCTAAAAAATACCTTTGAGTTTAAATTTCTTGCTTTCGTCAGTTTTTTTAATTAATAATAGGTATGCAGTGGATAGTAACAGGTTAAACAAAACATTTCTAAATATGATCACAAGGATACAGTGGCTAGCAAAAAAATACTATAACAGCCAATCAGTCAGTATACTGGCAAGGATGAAATTTGATTTTAATTTATTATAGGGTGAACATCATAATTTTTTTTACACTATTATTTACTTAACATTCTATTTCATTCATTCAATTAGTCAGTCATTCATTCTTTCACGTATTCATCCGTCTATTTCATTCGATCATTCATTTAATTACATTCATTCATTCATTCATTCGTTCGTTCATTTCTTTATTCATTCATTTATTCATCCATTTCGTTTATTTCATTTCCTTCCTGCATTCATTCATTCGTTTTTCATTGATTCATTTTATTAAGTCATTCATCCATTTAGATTGCTTTTATGTTCACCCATCTTGTCTCATTGGTAGGTTGCCCGAAATGCCACTGGGAAGTGCTCTGAAACCATTCATGAATTCATTCATAATCATTCATTCATTCATTCATTCGTTCGTTCATTTCTTTATTCATTCATTCATTTATTCATCCATTTCATTTATTGCATTTCCTTCCTGCATTCATTCATTCGTTTTTCATTGATTCATTTTATTAAGTCATTCATCCATTTAGATTGCTTTTATTTTCATCCATCTTGTCTCATTGGTAGGGTGTCCGAAATGCCACTGGGAAGTGCTTTGAAACCATGACTCGCATGACATGGAACGTTCATACCTTTGTTGGCCAACAAGCACGTGTCAAGTTGGTCGATTTCAGCTCTGGAATTTGGGGTCACATCAACTTTGATGATCTCAAAGGCAACATAAGCTGTTTGTGAATCTTAAAGCTCGTGAAGTTTTGGTTTTAAACTCTTTACCTTCATTAAAGAATCGGGTTAAGAAGTAGAATAGCGACGCGCACTATTACTAAAAATAGATTTTGTCACATTAGCCCCCCGCCGTGACTCGGACAAACATTGCAGTTCGCTAAAGGAAAATGTATGGCGCGAGTGACAATTTTCGAACAAAAACACGAAAGAATCGGTAAAATCGTGGTATTTGCTTTCCAGAAGGACGATAAATGGTTAATGCACCAAGCTCTGCTGTTGGGGTGAGTGCAAAACGGACTAGAGGTATCCAAAAAAATGCAGAAATCCCTCAGATTGACAAGAAACTGCAAAACCTTCGCAACACGTTGCGAAGTGCAAGCGTTGACTTGTAGCTTGTTCACGGGAATTCTTTACAGAGAGAAACAACTCCAGAAATACATACATATGTGCCAAAAGCATAAGCTTCTGTTTGTTACCTTCACTGGCCCAGAGTAAAGGTTCCCGCTACTGTATCACACCAACAAAAACAATGTGCGTGTCTGCCCCAACTGAGCAAGGTCCAGAAAATCAATACCAGAGCCACTAGCAAAAATAGAAAACCTAATCGACAAGAATTTTGCCCAATCTGTATCAACTGACGTGTTAGTAACATCTATAACGGCCGACAGCGAAGGCAGCCTGCGAGCAAGCTCTCTCGGAACTTGTTCGCAGGCTATAGCGAAGGCTCTATAGCGAAGGACTTGCGAGGGGAGAGGTGGAGTGATGTGACGGTCGCGACAGAAAAACGCGTCGGGAAAGATGGTTTTAGATCAATAAAGGCACTCAGGCTATATTTTCGAACTATATGTTGTCAACGAAGGTCGAGACCATGATTTTGAAGATTGAAGATCGAAGTTTTCATGACGAAACTTAATGCTCCCAGAATCGTGAGTAGTCAGCTACGATAATATCGGGCGGATTCCAGCTCGATCTTACGAAACACTTCGTTGCATGATCACACAAATAGGTTCTGCTTAATTTTCTCGACCACGTTTTCCCTTTGCATACCATCAACTATTGAACTTGTAAGGATTCTTCTGCAACGGAATATGCATAAACTTGTCGAAAAGGTGAGTTTTCGATAAGAGAGAGACTTTTTGTCTGTCTCCACAAAAGAAAATCGAACAATCCCATGTGCGCAACATTTTCATTGCGTTCATTCAGAAGATTTATGTAAGGTTAACATATAGAGACATGCAAAATGCCATTCTTCCGCAGTTATCCCAACTCAGGAGGTTCCTTCATTACTCGGATCAAGAGTGCGGTGATGTCCACTCTTTATGCAGTCGGTCACAAGTTCATCGCGATTTCCACTCAATTTCAAACCCCTGCACTTCAACCACCGTTTTAACTGCCCCACAGTGTTGTCTTCTGGTACTCTTCCAAATCTGGAGAAGGGAACATTGTCATCTTTGGTCAGAACGGTTAAAGAGCGACGAAAACTGCTCGCGAACGACATAATTTCAACTCACGCTCTGAAAGAAAAGCAATTTGTTTGTCCGAATCACCTGGGGGGCTCCAATTTTGTGACGTCATTAGTGCGCTTCGCTATTGAATAAGTAAGAAACTGTTTGATTAAAATTTTGAATAAAAAAGGATTAAAATTGAAGGATTGGGGATCAATTTAAAACATAACGGGTAGTACATTGAACTACTATTATGAAATAGCACCTGTAGGCTTCTTAAAACGTGGGAAATAAATTTTGAAAACGTAAGTTCAATCTCTTGTAATGATTTGTCATGGTTTAATGCGAGGATACAATTCGGCCAATTAGTTGAAAGTGATGGTGTTGTGAAGTCTTCATTCGTTTGTTCTTTTGTTTTCTTTGACTGCTAGAACTGTGCACACGAGAGCTCACCACATCTACATGTACTTTTATACTCTTCAACACTTTCGTATCCGGAAGGGATAACAGTTAAAATACAAATCGGATATGAATAAATAAGTAACTTTTAAAACCTAAACCTTTTAAAACCTATTAAATTCAAGTTCAATTGGAATTTAAAAAAAACATTCTAGATTTAATCAGTCTCTTTCAAGGGGCTAGGTCACGCTGTGAGTGTGCGCACTGAGTCCGTTTTATCTTTCATCACGCATCACAAAAATTCCACCTATCGGTGAAAATAACTGCGTCAAAATAAAGTTTAGTAATTGTACTTGAAATTACTAAAAGATCAGATAAGTTCGACGTCGCGATTGATCGAGATTAAACAGATTGAGTTCGAGTCGATGGTAATGGCGGAAAATTTTTAAAGTTGTAGGCTCCCAGTGCGCATGCGCGAGTCATGACCTAGCCACTTTTTAATTCTGAGCAAGCGTGACGTCGAACTTATCTGATTTTTTTTAGCAATTTCAAGTACAATTACTAAACTTTATTTTGACGCGGTTATTTTCACCGATCGGTGGAATTTTCGTGATGCGTGTTTCAGTTGCAGATTCGACGTTAGTCGAATTTAATACGAATACTGTCGAATTTAATTGATTTAAACGTCGTATTTCACATGCAGTTAATTCTCGAGTTATATTCGGCACATGTGAAATGCGACGTTTGAACCGGGCCTAAGAGTTCTCGTTTTGCGTTGTCGTGCTTTTGTGCCTTGGTAACAAATATAATAAATGAGGGTCAAGTGGGGTGGTAAATTTTAAGCGTGGTGAACGAATGAAACATGTAATTATTCAACACTGTCAAGAACGTACTCCAATTTCTTTTTTCAAGTTCTTCCATCAGGAGTTATTATTCAACACGTGACAATGCCTCGATGGTCATGGGCGTTCTCAATATTCGCCTTGCGCGCTCAACAGATATCCTGCGATATACGTCAGAATGGCCGCTTTTAAGGCTTTTCTGCAATACACTCAGTAAATACGTGGTCTGTTATTAATGCCTTGAATAATATTTCAATTATCCCGCTCAATCTTCAATGGAACATCACCGTAATACTTAGCCGACGAGGCCGTAGGCCGAGTGGGTTATGATCAGCTGATATTCCGCACGATTTCGCAGGATAATTGTTTTTAAAATTATCACATGCATGCTCCAAAAATGCCCGCGTTCTCCCAACAGGAGAGAGAGTGAAACAATTCTTCAGATTTGGAGTGTTGCAGTGAGAAAAACTAGTGTTATATGCGGCTCAATTCACTTTTTTTCGGAATATTTCGTGACTTGATATAAAAAGAACTAAAGGTCCTTATACAGAAAACTTGAATCAGTAATGTTTATCTCCAAACAACAAGAGCCATAATGGCTTTTAGCTCGGGGAAAATGTCAGGATGTAGCTTGGAGAGGACGTGCAATGTTGGTATTTCATGAGAAATTCCTGTAATGGGTGTCTAAATAATCATTCTCTCGTGCCGTCTTAATGTTCGGGAATACGCTATTCTTATCAGACTCTTATCAGATAAAACAGTTTTCGGTTGCCTTTTGTAATCAACAAATTAGTGATCCCGGTACACGAAAAACTTACTTAACAAAAGTCAGAACAGCCTAATGGCGGCCAAAACCTACTGAATATCAGAGAAATTTTAACTGGAACAGGTGAGAGACAATATTCCAAAATGTAACCGTGCTTTAATAGCTGTTATGTATTCATCACATGCACGCCATGTTGGATGTTAAGTTCACCGGCGTGGTTTGTTATGATTGGTTGAGACTACAACTACAACAAACAATAACTGTGGGTGCGATACAATAAGTCCAGCGGTATTTAACATCCCCCCTTTTTTTTCTTAACAACAACAAAGTCATGAAGATTCTTTAAGACCATAAAGCCTATTTTTCTCAATGTCATGAGTAGTCTCTTGACTTGCTATAAATCTAGTTTGACTGGCTTTCTGACTTGTTTGCCGCTGCGCGTTTCATACGGGGCTGGACCTCTGACTTCAGATCTCTCGGGGACAGCTGCTGGACCTTTCCTCGTGCTCCCTTCAGTGATTGTAGGTTCTGGACCGTCCCAAAAACTTGTACTGGATTTCTCATCGGCGTTTCCCCAGAAGGGGACTGTGGTGCTGTATATCCAGGGTGCCTGCTTCCTGTTCTGGTTCTGGCTGCTGGAGTGTGCTTGCATGGCGCCGCTGATAACCTGCATGTGATTCTGGACGATCGGCTCTCAAGGCCACCCTGTTACGTCTGATTCTACGGCTGCCTGTATCTACCACATACGAACGTGGAAAAGCATGGCTTTGTACTACGGTTGCTGCTTTCCACTCCTTTGATCCATGTTTCGGCTTCACTCTCACATGATCACCCGGTTTGAGTGGAGGCAATTCTCTGGTACCGTGGCGGTCATAATGGTACTTCTGCTTGTCCTTAACTTTCTGAAAGCTTCTCTTTATTTTTTGGGCGTTGTATGTCTCAGGTTTCAGTAGACCAGTTGCCATTGGTAAGGTGGTCCTTAGCTTGCGGCCCATGCAGAGCTGAGATGGAGACAAGCCAATTTCTGGGATGGGGGTGGCTCTGTAGTCTAGAAGCGCTTTGTTCTTGTTCTCGTTTTTCCTCCATAGGGACTTCACTGTTTTGACTGCAGCTTCTCCTTCCCCGTTTGCTTGGGGGTGTTTGGGGCTCACCAGGACATGTTCAAAGTTATAACTCTTAGCAAAGTCGGTGAACTCCCTGCTTGTATACTGGATACAGCAGTCTGTTATGAGCTTTGCTGGGATTCTGTGCTGCCCAAAATGCTCTTCTAAAGCTTGGATCGTTTCCTGGGACGTTAAGTCTTTCAGTTTAGTGACCTCAATGTACTTGGAATAGTAGTCAACAAGGACTAGAAACTGCTCGCTCTCAAAGGTGAATATGGCTGATGCAGCCATTGCCCACGGGAGGTCAGAGATGGGGCTTGGTATCAGTGGCTCTTTCTGTTGCGCCGGAGCATAGTTATGGCAAATGGTACAATCCTTGACTTTTTCTTCAATCTGAGCACTCATTCCAGGCCAGTAAAGAGCTTCTCTTGCTCTTTGCTTACACCTTAAAATTCCGAGGTGTGTTCCATGTATGACTGTGAGCATTGCTGGCCTCATGGATGGGGGTATTACGATCCTCTTGCCGCGGTAAATGACACCATCTAGAACTGCTAGCTCATCACGTGTGTCCCAATACTGCCGGATACTGTGTGGGACTTGTTGTTTTGTTTCTGGCCACCCCACTTGGATCATGGTGTAGAGCTCGTGAAGTTCATTGGCTTTGTTTTGCTGAAGTTCAGCATACTTTGCTTCGGATATTGAAAATCTTTCTACCATGTTCACTTGCAGCTCATCTTCTTCGGCTGACACTTCGTCCAGGCTTGCTCTGCTGAGAGTGTCAGTTAGGATCTGTTTTTCTCCAGGAAGGTACTCAACTTTGAGGTCAAATCCACTCACTTTGAGGATCACCGCTTGCAAGCGCAACGGTGCCACTGACATAGGTTTGCGCAGTATCGTTTCAAGTGGCTGATGGTCAATTTGTACCAGTGTGGCTTTCCCCAGGATGTATTCTCTACACTTCAGTGCACTGAACACAATCGCCAACATTTTTTTCTCTATGGGCGCCCAGTTGAGCTCTGATTAACGAAGTTTGCGAGAAGCATAAGCTACTGGTCTTCCCTCTTGCAACAGGACCGCGCCGATTGCATTCTTGCTTGCGTCACATTGTATGGTTGTTTCTTTCTTAACATCGTAGTATGCAAGTACTGGTGCTGTGCAACATAGATCTTTGAGCTGTTGGAATGCTTCAGCTTGGGGCGCGTCCCAGTGGAAGAGAACATCTTTCTTTGTGAGCTCCCTTAGTGGAGTTTCAACCTCTGCTAGTATAGGTAGGAACTTAGCCAGGTACTGTATAGAACCCAGGAACCGCCGTACAACTTCCTTTGTTGTTGGGAAGGCATCTCCTTCATGGCTCGTACTTTTTCAGGGTCGGGTTTGAGCCCTTCCGCGGATATGATGTGACCCACGTACGGCACCTGTTGTTTTCGAACTCTAACTTTGTCAAAGTTGAGCTTCAGGTTGTAACTCTTGGCACGGTAGAGTACTTTCTCTAGTACTGAATCATGCTGTGAGATGTCACGCCCAGCAACGAGTTTGTCATCCATAAACGCGTATGCATGGTCTATTCCTTCTAGCATTTCATCCATGACTCTTTGGTACATTTCAGGGGCTGATTTAATACCAAAAGGAAGTTTTCACCATCTGTACCTTCCAATCGAAGTGCTCATTGTTGTCAGAAGGCTGGACTTATAGTCTAGCTTCATTTGAAGATACCCGCTCTTGGCATCAAGGACTGTAAAGACTGTGGCATCAGGTATCTTGGCTACAATTTCTTCTACCGTAGGTATTGGGTAATGTTCACGTTTTACTGTCTTGTTCAGGTCCGCCGGGTCTAGGCAAATCCTGATTTTTTTCTCCCCGGCTTGAGACAACCATGGAGTTCACCCAATCCGTTGGTTGCATCACTTTGGCTAAGTGTCCTTCCTTTTCCATTTCTTTGAGCTTATCCACGATCTTAGGAAGGAGTGCAGCTGGTTGTCTTCGGGGGCCGTGTACTACTGGCTTAGCAGTGGGGTCAATTTTAATGGAGTATGTTCCAGGCATAGCTCCAGATGCATTCTCTAGATCAGGGTGTCGGTCTAAGAGCTCCTTGAGGTCTGTGTCTAGCTGGTGTACTCGCTGCACCAGGTTAAGGGCTTGACAGGCCTTGCCCGAGAGTATGGGGTTTTTCTTGCTGTCAATTACATAGAACTTCACCCATGACTCTCGGTCCTTGACTCTTACAGGGATGGTGGTGTAACCTCTTGGTGTCATTCGGTGCTGACTAAATGACACTAGGATCTGCTTGGTTTTCTTGATGTGGGCATTTGGTGACCTGCCCGATATCACGCAGGTAATAGATGGCGACCCACAGCTTCACATGTACGCAGACGATACCACCATTTATGTCTCGGCTCCTACTTTTGATCTGGTGGCTTCCAAGTTAAATGAAGTCCTAGCAAGGCTATATACATGGTGTTATGAGAACTGTCTCACTCCCCATCCTACCAAGACGTAATATATGCTGCTCAGTGGACGCAGGCAACTGAATGGGCCAAAGCAAGCTATTAAGATGGGTTATTTTGTTATCGAGGAGGTGGTTTCTACAAGATGCTTAGGTGTCCAGATAGACAACGCTCTTAAATGGGATCATCATGTATCGGAACTAGCGAAGTCTTTTACGCAGAAGCTGAACTTACTTAAATCACTGTACTTCCTGCCTAGACAGGCGAGAACTGATTTCTATTTTGAGGTTAATCTGCCCTCTGTTACGTATGGTATGTTGGTTTGGGGCTATTGTGATCAAACGTTTTTCTCAAACCTGGAATCCATACATGCCAGAGTGGCAAAAACAATATTTAACTTAGATTGGTGTACGCCAAGCAAGGACGTTCTTGCCGCAGCAAGATGGAATACTTTGGAGACTATGTACGAGAAACGATTATTAATTTTAGCGCACCAGGATTATTATCATCTTTTACCATGTCCTATGAACTGTCTTTGTGTAAAGTATGTAAGTAGCTACGATTTCAGGAGGAAAATGACCTTCAAGTTACCCAGGCCTTGGACTGACATGATCAAGAAATCAAGTTCATGCAAGTCAATTATTCGGTGGAATGCCCTGGAAAACCAAATGAGATCAATTTGCGAGATTGACGCTTTTAAAAAGTCACTCAAGAATACTTTTCAACCACATATCTTGCAAATACGTAGAATTCTTATATTAATTTTATTGTGATTAGTTTAGGAGGTTTAATTTATTGTACACGACCACATCAGCTTTGCTGAACTTTTAATCGTGATTAAATAAATGCTGTTATTATTATTGTTATTACTTGTTGAAGTTGTGAGATGTTAATGACATTAGCATGCGCGCCAGTGTCCAGCTGACATCGTAGGGTACTGTTGCCCACTTTCAAAGTCTCCCACCATTCATCTTCATCGCAGCAGTGTGATTTGGTAGTAATGCCGTTTATTTCTAGGCTAGCTATATGTAGTAGGTGTACATCGGCGTCTTCCTCATCATCACTGGGGTAGACCTCCTCGTTGAGTGAGTGAACTCGGTTCTTTTGACTTCTCCACACTTGGGCGAAGTGTCCTAATTTGTTACATTTGTTGCAGGGTTCATTCTTGGCTGGAGATTTCTCTTGTGGCGTGTGGGAACGATAACCACACTTTCCACATTTGTCTTGCTGGTCACTTGCCTCTTGTGGCTGTTTGTATTTCTTTTGATTTATGCGCCTTTTGGATGGGCCAGGTTTTGATGTTACTGTATTGACCGCCACTCTAGGGTCTTCTCTGGCCATAACTTGCATGCTATCCTTGGTTGCTTCGAACATTCGGCCTATATCAATGGCTGAATCAAGGCTAAGGTTTTTGCTCTTCTCGAGGCAGCGCTGACGTACTCGCTCACCTAACGATTTGCAGGCTATGGCGTTCCGAATTAATTTCTCAGTCTCCGCAATGTCCAGACTCCGGGCCAAAAGTTTCAGATCAGTGACAAAGCTATCGGAAGTTTCCCCTGGTAACTGACGTCTTCGATCGAACTTGACCGCCGCCATGATTGGATTCTTCTTGGCTTCTACGTGTGTTTTGAATTTACCGGCGACTCTTTCGAGTATCTCTTTTTCGCTGACATTTTGCGCACTGTCTCCCGTCCCTACTTGAAGAGTTTGCCAGTCGAAAGTCAAATAAATTTCTCGGCCTTTATCGCCAACAAAGCTCATGAGGTTGCATATTTTCTCCTTCTCGGTGCATTCGCTGAGAGGCCCGCCGAAGGTAAATTCACAGTGTTGATAAAACCTCTCCCATTCTTTGCTCAAATCTGCGGCTGCTCAATTCATGTTCGGCCAGTTGTACGATGAATTAGCGTATCCTTCCGCCATGTTTATCTGGTTTGTGTTGTCTTTGTGGTTCGAAATCCCACTACTTCGACACCATGTTATGTATTCATCACATGCACGCCGTGTTGGATCTTAAGTTCACCGGCGTGGTTTGTTATGATTGGTTGAGACTACAACTACAACAAACAATAACCGTGGGTGCGATACAATAAGTCCAGCGGTATATAACAATATCGGTGTTTACAAGACTCAAAATCATAGGATAAATCATTGTCGCTTTATCCTTCGGCCATTAATTTTGAAATCTCATATTTGCTTTCACGACCCTTTGATCTTGGTTGTTATGTTAAAATTGGTCCAGGAGAGGCCGATCATTCTAACCAATCACTAATCACTAATTTGTTAGTTACAAAAGGCAACCAAAAACTGTTGTATCTGATAAGGGTCTGATAAGAATAGCGTATTTCCGAACATTAAGACGGCACGAGAGAATGATTTAGACACCCGTTACAGGAATTCTCATATGCTCAAGGACTCTTCTGGTATTCAAAAGCTTTTGGTCACTATTAAGTTGCTCTGACTTTTGTTAAGCTTGTGTTTCGTGTACCGGGATCACTAAGGCAACCAAAAACTGTTTTATCTGCTGAAGAGTCTGATAAGAATAGCGTATTCCCGAACATTGAGACGGCACGAGAGAATGATTCAGACACCCGTTACAGGAATTCTCATATGCTGAAAGACTTTCGTTGTAGCTGTGTAAAAATTTTCGCTTTCATTCGCTGACACTTTATGTTTCACGTATCTGAATGCCAAATGATCGTGGTGTGATCTGTTCAATCAAGCGTAACGCGGTGATAATCATCTCTCATTTTCAGTTGTCATAAGATTTTGAATCTTGTAAATCTTCTGCAAAATATACCTCATTTATTTTGTCTTTATTCTGAGCTGCTATACTTGCTATACTTTGGCTCACAAAATGTGCGTTTCGTTATATCATGGTGAGGTGTGGTAGGACTAATATTTTATATATCGTTAATTTCGCAAGTTCCTCCTCCTCATTACCATATATCACTCTAACATTTTTGTTAGATTTCGTACAGGCTGATGATATGTGTTGAGTCAACAGTAACTATTTGTCTGTGGTCGTCCCAAGTAATGGTAATTTATTCAGAGGATGGATAATATGAGTATCTATTTCAATATCTGGCTGCGTCAGTCCTTCTGATATGGTCAATAAGGTTAATATTCCCCTCCAGATAATTCTTTTTATACGAGGTCAATGTAGCTTTTCCGTCCTCAGTCTAATTTAATAATTTTTGTCGCTGCGGAATCAACCGTAGCGACGGAAGAGTGCAACAGGACACACTTCCCAATTGACATCGATCAATACCCCTTAGGAATAGCACTAGGAATGGTCACTGCCAGAGTATAGTACGTCCCTAGCGGTTCTTTAACGTCACACAGAGTCAGATTAAGTGAAACTACTGTGAGACGGGACCTACGGCTTATGGTCCTAATCCGATATGAGTAGAAACACAGGTGTCCCAAGCTCATGCTGAGTACCGTATCACGCAATATAAACGAGATGGCTGCAAATTATAAGGATTTGTATGGGAATCCCGGTAAGCACATAAATCACTCAAATCGCGATAGATCGGTAAAATAACCACACAGATAGCAAGCAACACACCTTGGATGTAAGGTAAGGCTTTTCTATTAAGAAGGTTTTCATATATCTATTAACTAGAACTGATTAACGGGATTCCCATACAAATCCTCAAGGGCACCCAACGAGCCAAATCAGCCAAAAGCTTTAGAAAGGCATTTTTAAGTACCTTATGGTGTTTGAAGTCTGTTTTAAGTGATGTTTACATTAACTAGAAGAAGTTCATCTGTTCGGATTCCCTAGCTGAAATTTTAGTTGCCCGAAAATATTAGGGAATGAAATCTTCCTTTGAGAAAATGCAAGCTGAAATGAACTTTCCACGAACTTTCTAGCTGACTGCCAAAAACAGCAATTACGACCTTTCCGAAAACCTCAGGGGCATGATTTCCCAACTGCGAATCTTTTAGGCCACGTTTTAGTTACGAAAATCCGAGTGCACTCTTTAATCGACGCATAAAACCCAAGGCGAATTACCCACCACCGAACGGATATCTACCGAAATTTGTCGTTGGGTGCCCCTGAAATCCTTATAATTTGCAGCCATCTTGTTTGTATTGCGTGACACGGTACTCAGCATGAGCTTGGAGCGCCTGTGGTAGAAAGTCTAACAGTTTGTAGATGTCATTATAAAGGCAGCACTTTATCATCAGTTATTTAAAACCCCAAAGTGTTGGTCCGGCCGGGATTTGACCCGCGACCTCCCGCACGGCAGTCCGGTTCTCTACCAACTGAGCTAATCGGTCGGTGTTTAACTATCGAACATCTCATTTTGCGTTATTATGTGAATAGTATAACTTGTGGCCTCTAAAAACGTCGACAGTTTGCTTTTCCTGTTCATGGTGTAAAATATACCGTGCTGGTAGATGTTCCAGAGGAGCGGGCCTAAAGACGAGCCCTGTGGGCAGCTTTCTGTTAGTTGTTCTCCAACTGCTGGCTTGGTTCCCCAATCTTGTCCTATTCTGCCGTTTTGTAAAGTAGGACCTCATTAACATTAATGCCTCCTCAGACAAGCTGTAGGCTTTTAACTTTGCTTACAATAGTGCAGGATGAAGAGCCAAATGCCTTGCTCATGTCTGTGGATAGGACTGCAACAGTATCGCCCAACACAGCCGAAAGTTTCCAATTCTCAGTCCACCAATCTATAGAATAGAATAGATAAAAATACATATCTCAAGTTACAATCAATCAAATAAGACAAATATCTGATAAGAGAAAAGTTTAGAGCTCTGGAACGATTACACATCTATTTACCGTCAAGGAATCAATATCGTCTCTAAAAATAAGTCTATTCACATAGGACGATTTGAAGCGCTCTGTTGCCACTATAGGATGGTAAAAGCCTGGTTTTCTTAGCGCGTAATTGGTGATATTTATTTCCGGTAAAATCTTCACAAGGGGCGAATTTGTTCTCATGGCCTTTCTAAAAATATGGCAATCTGACCTCTGAAACAACTCCCTGATATTCAATTTCTTACAAGTGTTGTTTTGCAGCTGTAATTTTTGCGGTACGCTGAGATGAATAGGTCAAGTAGAGGCTCAAGTTTCTCTAAAAGCTGTTGAAAAATCAGGTGCTCAAATACTCTGTCCACAGCTTGCAGAATTTACAGGCCCATAGTTTCTTTTGTTTTTCTGAGGGTCGTCTTTCTTAAACACTGGAACCCATTCTCCGATTTTCCATACTGTGGGCTACACCGTTTCTTTGATAACTTTGTTGAAAATAGTAGTCAGTGACAGTACCGGTTCATTAGCTGCAAGTTTATGTACAGCCAGGGGTAAAAGGTCATGCCCTGTGGGTTTCCTTTGATTGGAGACCATTGGAGACCACGTTGTACCTAGAAATCATTCCGGTCACAGAGGGCTCTGTCACAGTGAAAAGTTTTCCCGGGCGACGAAATATTAAATCCGCTCGGGCTGGGGTAGATTATTTTCACTTCGGAAACATTATGGAGAAATCAGCTAAAACAGGGACATCAGGATGATGAGAAGTCCGTCCGTTTTCGATGAATATCCTGAATACAATGCAAGGAAAAGTTGAAGCGTGCGGCAAAAATATTGAGAGTGAAAAATGTACTTCTGATCGTTTGAGGTGTTATGTAAACAGGTAAACATGCTGACAAATTTTAACACATAAATCACTTTTGCTTTGATCGCCTCGGTTATTTTGCTTCTATGGAGGCTTGTAAACATCAGCAAGAAGAGTTTTTACGCGACTACAGTCAATGTGTGAAGCATCAGACAATTACATGCGATAAAAGGGATTGAATTTCGAGCAAATTTTTTCACTGTCGTCATTTACATTGATTTTTTTTTTATTAATGTGACGATTTTCATTCCACATTTTCCATTTGACAATGAAAATAAACCACGCGCCAAACCACGCGCAAGCTTACTATGCAACACAACGCTCTGTTTATAAGCAAAAAACGACGGAAAACAGGTTACTCTTAAGACTCTTAATTTTTCTCATTGAACACCGTTAACAAGAATTTTTGGTGTTGGTAACGAACAGGAGTTGTTTCTCCAAGACGAAACAGCCGCCTTTAATATTTTATTTTTCAGCCGTTAGAAAGCTTTTCGTGCATTAATTCATTGTCAACCTAGGATGTTGTACGCCTATTTTATGTGAAACAACCATCTTTAGCGCTGTGCTTATATCAGCCAAAGCCTTAACGAAAGAATTTAGAGTCAACCAAGGCAACTGTGTGCTCTTTTCGAAACGGGAGAACTCTTTAAGCTGATTCAGACTCGAACAACGCCGCTTACTATAACGTTAACGTTAACGCTAACTCTAACCCTAACCCTAACCCTAATGCTAATCCAAACCCTAGACCTAACCGCTAACCCTACCCTAACCCTAAACCTAACCCCAACGCTAATCCTAGCCCTAATGCTAACTCTAACCCAGGGGGTTTGTTCGCAGCTTATCATATCCATTGCGAACAATGTGACAAAGACTATGTGGGCGAAACGTCTCGTTTATTGGAAACTCGAGTAAAGGAACATCTTTCTACAAACTCATCAGCTGTTCGTGAACATTGCCACCTCACAGGTCATTCGGTGGATTCCAGTAAAACAAAAGTTCTTGCCACGGAAAGTAACACTTTCAAACGCCGCATAAGGGAGGCATTTGAGAGAAGATTACGTAAGCCCTCCTTGAACAGAGACAATGGGTTCGAATTAGCCAGAATCTATGACGCCATCTTAGCTCCCTCGGGTCCACTGAGATCTTCTTAACTTTAAAATTTACATTGTGGCTGACGAAGTTCGGTTGATCCGAACGAAATATTCCACTTTTAAGTCTTTTAATTGCGCTCTGAGTACAGGAAATTTTTTATATTTTTTATGTTTTAAAATCATGATTCCAGACCAGGAAAACAATATTTTTGATTCGATAAAACTATTATTTTTTCCACATCGTCAGTGATGTTTCTATCGGGTCTCAGAATTCACCATCACTAAATTGAAATACCATACTAGACTGTTAGACTAGACTGAAAGGCTTAACGCTGTATAATTAGCAATTATTGGACTAGGCTGAGTATGATATGAAAAATTATGCAGATCAAGGAGGGTGTTATCCGCCGAAGCCGAAGGCTTGAGGTTGATAACACCCACAGAGATCTGCATATCTTCATATCATACAAAAGCCGAGTTCAATAATTGTTTAATTATTCTTTCAAAATATTTCCACTGCTCTGAAATTTAACAAAACAGTAACTGAAAATAATTGAGTGACATTAAAGTTACTGTACATCATATACTTGAAAAGTACCAAAATTACGCTTTCTGTTCGCGTTGCAGTAGTATACTATGTTAAAAATTAACCCCTTTTTGGACTTCCCTCGACTTCCCTTAACTTCCCTTAACTTCCCCTGCCTTCCCTTAACTTCCTCCATACCAATTAAGCGTCTAGGTAAAAATGCGTTCCTCCATATTAATCAAGTGCCTAGTCAGTGTTTTCCTGCATACTAATGAGCGTCACTCTAGTTCAATAGCAACAATAGACTTGCCCAGAGTCGCCCGTTCTATACCCACCCTGATTGGTTCATGTAGAATGTATTACGTGTTCAAAATAAAAGCGGGTAGATTTCGAAAGCGCTATCGTTCAAGCAACCGCTTCGCTAGGAAAAAAGTCTGTCACCAATATTTTTTCAAACGTTGCTCCAAACATGCAAGTCGAATCAAGCAGTATCCCTCTCTTGACGATTGACGAAGTGGAACAAGTCCATCGACAAAGGGCAGTCAGTCTTATCGGCCATGTTTTTCAGCTAACGTATGCCGCTATATTAGACGCACTGATTCAGGAAGAAAAAATAACTCGCTGCAACGGCTGCGCCGTTCAACATCCAAGTCAAAGACAGCACTCCTGCCTGATGATGGATAGCGAAGATGCCTAGACTTGCCCGATATCTTTTAACCCTGATTGGTTCATGTAGAATGTATTACGTGTTCAAAATAAAAGCGCGTAGATTTCGAAAGCGCTATCGTTCAAGTAGTCCAACTGTCACCAATATTTTTTCAGACATTGCTCCAAACTTGCAAGTCAAATCAAGCGCTAATGTTCTAACTTAGTTGAAAGCATTAAAATACAGGAACTTATTTGTTGTGTGGCAACAAAACTGATCCATCTATTCGAAAAACCGCTTGGCTCTGACTGTTCTTTTATTAAGCGGTAGTTCCGTTCACACAACCAAAACACACACATGACAGAAATTTTAACCGAAAACTGCGTTTCAATACTGAAAACCTCGATACTATCTGACCTCTCAGCTTTGGCGATGAGAGATGTGAGAGAGAAAATAAATTCTTAGCTAACTTTTTTCGTTTTCCGCTCCGTTAGTCACGCACGCGTTATGCAAAACGGATCTCAGCTCTTCTCTCAACCCTATATTTACATACAAACTCTAAAGTAAAAAAGCCCATGGGGGAACCGCCTACCATTCAACAACAACAATGGACGTTCGGAGCGCTTAATTTTCAACACGCGACTAATATGAATTACACGTTTATTGAGACGGACAAAACATAAACTTCATTGCCTTTTCTCAGCGAATACAAAAACAATACAGAAATTGATTTGAATTGAATAAACATACATTTATTGACAACGAAAGCTCCAACAACTACGAACTGCTCAGCACAAAGTATCAGAAAATTAGGATGCAATCAATCGTCTTCGTTACATTGAGAATACCAAATAATAAGACCGAAGTCCCCTTAACAAAGAAATAAACTCCAATAGAACAACACGCTAGATATTGATTTGAAATACATTCGTATTGAGAGCAAAAACACAGTACATCAGTCAAAGTAGTTCTATTCTTCATCTTGTGGAATGGGTTGCTTCACAAACATTCGATTAAGCAAGAATTTCCGCTTATCGATGGCTAGTTCTGTCGATTCTAGCCAATCCAATCCATCCGTATCTTTGAGATCTTTTTGGGTTTCCATCACTTTTTGGAAGGTGTAATCTTTCTTCATCGCTCGCATCCACTGCAGATACTCTAACAGTACTTTTCTCAGTTCTTTTCTGTAGAGTGGAAGGAGAGCGTTCTGTGCTTTAAGGTGAGCCACATTTTCCGAATCTCCGTTTCTTTCGTACTCATCGACCAAAGCATTGAGCTGGACCTCGTGGCGTTCCTGAGCCTCATCTAATATGCGCGACCAAGGGTTTAAGTGCTCTGTCACTTCTTGGGAAGAATCCGTTTCTTGGCTAGATTGAGAGTCTTCAATGTCTTCGCTATCTTCGAAATTTCCATTACCCCGTTGAAGAAGGTAGTCATTATAATCTTCGCTCCAAGACAGTTTTTTTGGTTTGAACAGCACGCGCTTTGACGGTAAACTGAACGCCAAGTGGAGCGCCGCCTTTAAAACAAGCAGTGAAAATGTGAAGCTTGTGGGATGCGGTTTAGTGTGACAAGCTACTGGCACTGCAGGCGGGGCTACTAAGTTCTCTTCTCTGTATTCGGCCCTTCATCTTCTCCATGTAAAGTGAGCCACTCAAGAACTGAATCGGCTGTTGTTTTACAATGTTTGATTCTCTTGGCTGCTTTTCCAACGCCTCTTAGTAGAGATTTCAGCGATTTATTTACTCCTCTGCTTGGTGTTGATAACTGATGGAAGATCGTATCCTTTTCCTCATCCTGCACTGATAGAGGTGTTTCACTTCTTGAACGTCTTAATCCCTGGCTCCTTTTTGCTGGATAGATCATCACTCTAACCTTAGGTTGTAATTTCGCTTCTTGTAACCACTTCCTTCGATTGATATAATCTAATCCATGTACATCTGTGAGATGATTAGACAATTTAACGAGATATTTTGCTCCACAATTCGGAATTGGGCAATCACGGCAGACGCGTTTAGCCATGTTAACAGTTCGAGATCTCAGCAGAAATAAAACCATTTCAGCAAATTTTAACCTTTTATTCGAAGGACAAGAAGGACACAACAAAGGACGAAAAGGACATTTTAGGGACAAAAGGGACAAAACAAGGTCATTCAGGACAAAAGGAGACAATCGGGACATTTGAGGTCTTTTTTTGTCTTTTCATGAGGTTCTCTCGCGCGTGGAATCACGCGAGGGGCTACCGCCCGTCGAGTCCGATTTCAATTCATGAATCCAGTCGCTTGTACTTTCGAGAATCGCCGGGCGAAGAAGAATTTTTGTAACTCCCGCGGGCATTACAAGGAAAATAGGCGCGCTCAGCAGCCAATCAACTGGATTTATGAATTGAAATCGGACTCGACGGGCGGTAGCCCCTCGCGTGATTCCACGCGCGAGAGAACCTCATGAAAAGACAAAAAAAGACCTCAAATGTCCCGATTGTCTCCTTTTGTCCTGAATGACCTTGTTTTGTCCCTTTTGTCCCTAAAATGTCCTTTTCGTCCTTTGTTGTGTCCTTCTTGTCCTTCGAATAAAAGGCTAAAATTTGCTGAAATGGTTTTATTTCTGCTGAGATCTCGAACTGTTAACATGGCTAAACGCGTCTGCCGTGATTGCCCAATTCCGAATTGTGGAGCAAAATATCTCGTTAAATTGTCTAATCATCTCACAGATGTACATGGATTAGATTATATCAATCGAAGGAAGTGGTTACAAGAAGCGAAATTACAACCTAAGGTTAGAGTGATGATCTATCCAGCAAAAAGGAGCCAGGGATTAAGACGTTCAAGAAGTGAAACACCTCTATCAGTGCAGGATGAGGAAAAGGATACGATCTTCCATCAGTTATCAACACCAAGCAGAGGAGTAAATAAATCGCTGAAATCTCTACTAAGAGGCGTTGGAAAAGCAGCCAAGAGAATCAAACATTGTAAAACAACAGCCGATTCAGTTCTTGAGTGGCTCACTTTACATGGAGAAGATGAAGGGCCGAATACAGAGAAGAGAACTTAGTAGCCCCGCCTGCAGTGCCAGTAGCTTGTCACACTAAACCGCATCCCACAAGCTTCACATTTTCACTGCTTGTTTTAAAGGCGGCGCTCCACTTGGCGTTCAGTTTACCGTCAAAGCGCGTGCTGTTCAAACCAAAAAAACTGTCTTGGAGCGAAGATTATAATGACTACCTTCTTCAACGGGGTAATGGAAATTTCGAAGATAGCGAAGACATTGAAGACTCTCAATCTAGCCAAGAAACGGATTCTTCCCAAGAAGTGACAGAGCACTTAAACCCTTGGTCGCGCATATTAGATGAGGCTCAGGAACGCCACTGGGTGCAGCTCAATGCTTTGGTCGATGAGTACGAAAGAAACGGAGATTCGGAAAATGTGGCTCACCTTAAAGCACAGAACGCTCTCCTTCCACTCTACAGAAAAGAACTGAGAAAAGTACTGTTAGAGTATCTGCAGTGGATGCGAGCGATGAAGAAAGATTACACCTTCCAAAAAGTGATGGAAACCCAAAAAGATCTCAAAGATACGGATGGATTGGATTGGCTAGAATCGACAGAACTAGCCATCGATAAGCGGAAATTCTTGCTTAATCGAATGTTTGTGAAGCAACCCATTCCACAAGATGAAGAATAGAACTACTTTGACTGATGTACTGTGTTTTTGCTCTCAATACGAATGTATTTCAAATCAATATCTAGCGTGTTGTTCTATTGGAGTTTATTTCTTTGTTAAGGGGACTTCGGTCTTATTATTTGGTATTCTCAATGTAACGAAGACGATTGATTGCATCCTAATTTTCTGATACTTTGTGCTGAGCAGTTCGTAGTTGTTGGAGCTTTCGTTGTCAATAAATGTATGTTTATTCAATTCAAATCAATTTCTGTATTGTTTTTGTATTCGCTGAGAAAAGGCAATGAAGTTTATGTTTTGTCCGTCTCAATAAACGTGTAATTCATATTAGTCGCGTGTTGAAAATTAAGCGCTCCGAACGTCCATTGTTGTTGTTGAATGGTAGGCGGTTCCCCATGGGCTTTTTTACTTTAGAGTTTGTATGTAAATATAGGGTTGAGAGAAGAGCTGAGATCCGTTTTGCATAACGCGTGCGTGACTAACGGAGCGGAAAACGAAAAAAGTTAGCTAAGAATTTATTTTCTCTCTCACATCTCTCATCGCCAAAGCTGAGAGGTCAGATAGTATCGAGGTTTTCAGTATTGAAACGCAGTTTTCGGTTAAAATTTCTGTCATGTGTGTGTTTTGGTTGTGTGAACGGAACTACCGCTTAATAAAAGAACAGTCAGAGCCAAGCGGTTTTTCGAATAGATGGATCAGTTTTGTTGCCACACAACAAATAAGTTCCTGTATTTTAATGCTTTCAACTAAGTTAGAACATTAGCGCTTGATTTGACTTGCAAGTTTGGAGCAATGTCTGAAAAAATATTGGTGACAGTTAGACTTTTTTCCTAGCGAAGCGAATGCTTGAACGATAGCGCTTTCGAAATCTACGCGCTTTTATTTTGAACACGTAATACATTCTACATGAACCAATCAGGGTTAAAAGATATCGGGCAAGTCTAGGCATCTTCGCTATCCATCATCAGGCAGGAGTGCTGTCTTTGACTTGGATGTTGAACGGCGCAGCCGTTGCAGCGAGTTATTTTTTCTTCCTGAATCAGTGCGTCTAATATAGCGGCATACGTTAGCTGAAAAACATGGCCGATAAGACTGACTGCCCTTTGTCGATGGACTTGTTCCACTTCGTCAATCGTCAAGAAAGGGATACTGCTTGATTCGACTTGCATGTTTGGAGCAACGTTTGAAAAAATATTGGTGACAGACTTTTTTCCTAGCGAAGCGATTGCTTGAACGACAGCGCTTTCGAAATCTACCCGCTTTTATTTTGAACACGTAATACATTCTACATGAACCAATCAGGGTGGGTATAGACCGGGCGACTCTGGGCAAGTCTATTGTTGCTATTGAACTAGAGTGACGCTCATTAGTATGCAGGAAAACACTGACTAGGCACTTGATTAATATGGAGGAACGCATTTTTACCTAGACGCTTAATTGGTATGGAGGAAGTTAAGGGAAGGCAGGGGAAGTTAAGGGAAGTTAAGGGAAGTCGAGGGAAGTCCAAAAAGGGGTTAATTTTTAACATAGTATACTACTCGTTGCGGTCGGTAAATTCGTTTGCGATGTCAGTGGTGGAAAGCCTGTCAGTTCTTTCTTTGTGTATGTTTAAAGGTGTCAGGTTACTAAATCGTTCCTGGTTTATCCTTGAACGGAGCCATGTTTTTAGCCTTCGGGCAGTCGAAAAGGATCTTTCACCGGCCGCAGTGGTTGCCAGATTTACGAGAATCAGCTTACATAACGTGATAACTTCTTTTATCATTTTTAGCTCACGGATGACATAGTCATGCCATGAGGTATAAGAGGCACTCGATGTCACTCACTCACTCTCTCACTCACTCACTCACTCGATGCTGATTAATGTATTCATTAAATTTGGATGAAACTTTTTTTCTGTCCCTCCCCCGGTAAGTATTGTATTTGTCTCCGGAGTCCTCTTTGCTCAAGGTCTTCAGGTTTCAGGGGGTAGTAGAAATGCGTAGATTCTTACTCGACTGTTTATGTATCATGAAGTGAATATGAATTATTGGCGTCGATTAGAGCATGTGAAGATTTATATTTGATTCATTTAGTGTTGATTTGATTTAGTCTCCCCAATTAGTAGAGCATCTGTGCTCGGCTAAATACATTTGAGACTTGAATAAAGTGACTATTATTGTTATTATTATTATTATTGTTGTTGTTGTTGTTGTTTTTGTTGTTGCTGTTGAATGTTCCAATCCTTTGCTCAAACGAATTAGTTGCAATCGCTACAGTGAATCAAATATAAACAACGTAACCAGCAGAGTTTTTCTACCAAAAAAGCTCGTATTTAGCCATACAACACATTTGTTTAAATAAAAAAAATACCATCGATTTTATTGCTTAAACTGAGACAGGCAAGTATTGGATTCTTATCGAAGACAAGATCAGAAATTTCTGAAGGGTCTGAAATAGCTTCAATGGTATGTATATGAATTGGCTGCGGTATTCTGAAATCTAGCCGCCAAAACACAAATCTTGTTCAGAAAGTCTCTATCCTTTGGCTTAAATAAACGATCAGTAGTAAAAATTATTTTTGAACGTAGTTCAATATTGTAGTAAAAAACAGTACAATGCTGTAACATAGCTGCTGATTTCTTTAGGTCATACGTTTTTCGGGGTGTCACACAACGCTCTCTTTGATGGGAGGCTGCGTCGAGGGCGGGAGTACTTCCGTCACAATAATACGTTTGATAAACTCTGGGAAAGAGGTTGCATTACTTGTCAAATGCAGGTCGCAATTAGTGTAGCAAGATGCATCCATGAGCTAGCTTACAGGAGCCTTTGATCTGTTCTAGGTTGGGTAGCTCTTTAATTTTTACTACGATGTCGTCAAAACACGAATAATCACCATCCTTGAGCAACACTTGTAAAATTTTCATCTGAGCAGTTAACATTGAAATGTTAACATCATCGTTGTACAGTTATTCCATAAACTTTAGCTCTTCGGATTTGTCCTGCGAATTGAGGGTCTTAATAAAAAAAAATTCATAATTGTAACGACTAATACTTAATGCTGTCTACATGTATTATCTGCGCGTTTGTCTTTGCCAGTAACTCTGGTCACTTTCGAATTAACGATTTTTTGCTACTTTTGGCTCCGTTAATTTTGTTAAGTTATTTTTTGGTTTAATTCATTTTTAGTTTTGCAAAAAAATGTGAGGTCCCTGTAACCCTAAACCTAACAATAATCCTAAACTCTTGAGTGCTTGTTACAAGTCGGGAAAAATCTTTGCGTGCTGCCTTGAAGTTATCAAATAAAGCAAGGCTGCAGTGTGCTGTGTTTAATTTAAGTCAACCAAGAATGGTGTCCACTGTTTTTGTGCCAAGCAGGCTTGTTGAGCTCTATGATTTAGGAAAACACGGGTTGTAAGTACTGCATTTAAGCAAAGTCGACTTATGCTTGTACACTATGGGGAAATAATTATAATGCTCCATTGTCTCAAATCGTAAAATTACAAAACAGAGCAGTTCGTGTTATAAATGAAGTCCCTTTAATGGAACCAATACTCCACGCTACTTATCTTTACACCTTTTGAAATTTCCTGGCATTGTTGAACTGAATACATGTATGCTCTTTTATGATTATTTCCACCAAGAAAAGTTTCGTGATGACGCCTGTTTCACTAGCATCTGAGCTACACAATTATAACTGACCCGCAGTGCATCATCCAATCAAATCTTTATACCCTCATTGGAGATTTTGCCCCAGCATTATTGGATGTTTGTTTTGGAATTATATCCCGCAATTCATCAGAGAGAAACCATCTAAAATATATTTAGAAAAACACTTTTGCGCTCGTACCTTGCTCAATACTAATGAAACATTATCAGCTTCCATAATTTAACAAACTATTTTTTCCTTCACTTTTTCATAAAAATGTGAAGACTTTTGTTATATGTAACTTTAAGGGAACCATTCTAAGAGAAGAAGAAATATTCTACAAGACTTTGCACGAGGCAGGTAGCATTAACACAGAGAGCCCAGAGAGTAATGTATTTTTTTCGAAACAAATTCATCAAACCTTTAAGTGATGAGAGCGCAAACGTATGTGAAGGTGAAATGAGTAAAGAAGAGTGCCTGAAAGCTTTACGTGAAGTGAAAAACGATGAATCTCCTGGTACGGACGGCTTAATGTCGGAATCTTACAAGTGTTTTTGGTTTGAAATTGGAGACGATGTACTTCATAGCATTAATAACGCTTTTAATAAAGTTGAATTGTCAATCTGTCATAAGAGAGGCATAATCACACTTTTACCTAAGAAAGACAAACCTAACGATGCTCTTAATAACTTACGTCCAGTTACACTGCTAAATCCGTAAATCACTCGTCTGCGGCTCATGATTTACAAAGTCTTCGATCGAGTGTTCTTCCAACATCCCGCGTGGTTTATCAGCCTATAAACTATTGAAACTTGTGGTCTATTGCTTAAATCGTTCACACTCGTTTCTTTCACGGGAACATATTAACCCACAATTGACTTGCTACTAACGTCAGGGGCTTCATAGTTCAGTTGTTTAGAGCATCGCACCGGTATCGCGAGGTCACGGCCCGTTTCTTCAGGCTTCTTTTCGCAATTGCATAAATTGCGTTCACAACTGCGAGGATCATTCTTCATTTGATTTCATTTCTGCAGTTCATATATGATTTAATTAATATACATCGTTCATTATATACTTTCCGCTTAAGATAAAAAATTATCCAAATCTTCCTGAGCATGTATTGTAATAGGAGAGTCCTCGAGCTCTGGAGAATCTTTACGAAAATTTTCCTATCCCGTCATCGTCCATACATTTACAATTTCCTTGTTTCTCCTCTTCAGGGGCACCCAATGAGCCAAACTAAGCAAAAGCTGTAGCCAGGTGTTTTTAAGTACTTTACGGTGTTTAAATTCCGTTTAAAGTGATCTTTTTATAAGCTAGAAGAAGTTCATCTGTTCGGATTCCCTAGCTGAAAAATTAATTGCCCGAAAAAGTTAGGGAACAAAATCTTCCTTTGAGAAAATGTAAGCTTCAATGAACTTTCTACGAACTTTCTAGGGAACTATTTTCTTTCCGAAAATGCTAGCTGACGTTTTTGACTGTCCAAAACAGCAATTACGACCTTTCCGAAAACCTCAGGGGCTATGATTTCCCAATTGCGAATCTTTTAGGACACGTTTTAGTTACGAAATCCGAGTGCACTCCTTAATCGACGCCGAAAGTCTAAGACGAATTACCCCCCCCCCCACCGAACAGATATCTACCGAAACTTGTCGTTGGGTGCTCCTGCCTCTTGGCGTTTGCCTTGTTGCCCAATTGCCGTCTGTCAGCAGTTAAATTCTCGCAAATATGGATACAGTTGGAGTCCGTTCGGGATTCACTTGGGCGGGACGGGAAAAGATCCGTTAGAGTCACGTTCTTTAAGCCAGTTCTGGCCTTGTAAACACGGGATTTGATTTTATGGCTGGCGAATTTTGCTTAAATTGCCTCGCTGTGTTTCCTTTGGATTTGATGTGAAATCAGTTGCGATATCTTTAGACCGGACTCTTACATTTAGGTCGTTTATGACCTTCATTACTGCTTCCTCGGTCTAAAGATAGGCTTCACGCGGGATTCCATGCAATTCTAATGAATTTTTACGCGAGTACTGTTGCAAATTATTTTGACTCTACCAAATGTTGTTAATATCTTCTAGCTGTTTCTCGCGGACTTTAGCTCAGATTTAAGCGAGTTGTTTTGTGAATTATTTTCTGCAAGTTGTTCCTTCGTAGGTGTTAACTTTCGATCTTTGGCATTCATGGACTCCTTGAGGGCCAAAAGGTCGTTCTTCATCTTGCAATTATCCGACATAATTGTGGCTATCTGCTCCTTAATAGCTAACAGCATGTCCTTAACTTCCTTGATTTCCATGTTGGAGTCATGATCAGGGGGAAAATCGGCAGATGAATAATCCTAAGCCGCCATATCCCATCCTCCCTTTTATAGTCACATCGCTCGCGGAACTGTTATGGTGAGCTGTTTTGTGATCTGGAGATTCACCCCCGCGTGTGGGGGTCAGTTGATCTCTCTACTTTTTCGATTTAGTCATTTTACCCGTTGAAAGATGATAAGATGAGTAGTAGTCAGAAATTTTGGGTGGTCGATGTACTGCTTCAAAGAACACGTCCGTTGCTCATAACGCCCGACCTAGACTTCCAAAAGAAAAAAATGTACATTAATAATTGTTGATAATTGTTTCGTGGCTGTGATAATCAGTGATAAATAATTACATGTCTTTAGATAGCTCAAAATTGAATGTTTCGTTACTATTAAAGTGTCTCTAGTTCAGTCGTACAGAGGGAACTGCACAAGAACTAAAATCCACTGGATTGCTTGAACTTCAATACCTAAATCCTGAATATAAAATATCCACGTTAAAAACAATTGAAAAGTACTTTACATCCAGGCCGCATTGTTACGAGGAAATTTCGGTACAAAAGAATGCACTTTTCGATTAACAGCAAACGGACACATGCAACGCGACAGATGAACACATTCGACGTTTTCAGAAGACGTGCGCGTCGGTCAAAAGTCATTACAAAAGGGTAGTTAAATCCAATGAAAATCTCAAACCGTTCAGCTGCGAAACTGGAAGTCAAAGAAATTAGTTTGATTCGCGTTATTATTTTTTTAATTTTGGTTTGGACTTCTAGACTTGTTTTGGGACTCAGATAAAGAAAAATTGTAACTCTGAAGCGATCATTTGCTGTTGTAATTTTACTATAGGTTGTGTCCGTTGTTGTGCTGCCTTATCTTTTTCGAATACTTTCTGTTGCAAATATACAGCTCTAGAAGTGAAATGATTCCTTTAGTAACCTCAATTTACGATTACACAGATTTTCCGGACTTGCGTCATCGTCATAATGAGGTGCAAATCAGTTTTTAAAAACAAACGAATCAAGCGGTATCCTTCAGTATAGCTCCATACAGAAGAGTAGTGTACAGTACACTATGTGTGCACCGAGTTATCATTAGTTATTTGCTATCTACCTTCCAGTGTGCTTGAGGCTGCAAAACATAGTAGTGCACACTGGAAAAATTGAAAATTTACATACTATGGAAATAACATGTAAATATCATGTAAATCAATGAAAATTTACTGTAAAAGATAATTTAAATGATTTTTGGACTTTTACATGTTTGCAATAATTATGTAGATTTTTTAACTGAAACATGTAAATGTGAGGGAAGATGCTGGAAATTCTAAACAGAAAACGGTCAGAGATCATGTAAATAACATGTAAATTACAAAATCAGGACGCTGTAAAAATCCTGTAAATATCATGTAAATCGAAAAAGAAGACTGTAAATATCATGTAAATCGAAAAAGAGAGACTACCAAGATCCTGTAAATATCATGTAAATCGAAAAAGGGAGACTGCCAAGATCGTGTAAATATTATGTAAATCGAAAAAGGGAAACTGCCAAGATCCTGTAAATATCATGTAAATCGAAAAAGGGAGACAGCCAAGATCCTGTAAATATCATGTAAATCGAAAAAGGAAGACTGCCAAGACCCTGTAAAAAAAATATCATGTAAGGGCTCATAGATAAGCAAAAAGCATGCATATACGATAAGGGAGACTGCTATGCAATAACACTTAAATTGACAAAAGAAGGCTATATACACATGTAAATTAATGGCCTGCAGAAAGGGGGAAGTTTTCCTTGGTAGAAGGGTTGCCCACCTCATACCGGGCAACTAGGGTAAAAGAATATGGTATACATTTTGTAATTAATAGCATCAAAAAGTTCACATGAGAAAAAGGCAAAGTTGGCTAAGGGGGCAGGATTGATGTATCGGTCAAAGGGCCCATATAAACGCTTGACAAAAGGTTGCTCGGAGGTTAGGGTAAAAAAATGGGCCTTAGACCACAAACAAGAAACTGACGATAATTCAAACTCTTTTATTGTTAGAAAATAGCCTTTGCATTTTAGTTATAAACGTGAATTGAATCGGATCTTGTACCTACATCTATTTGTATCAAATATATAAAAAACGATTTTTCAAATAATATACTTTGGGATGGCATGTGTCATGTAAAAATAAATGTTAATTTCTAGGATAAAATATTTAAATAAATCATCAGCATATCAAGATAATTTATGTAAACACTTATGGCCCACAAACACAAAGGGACTAGTCACAGGAAATCTGATATCATATTTGATTAGCTGATTGTTTTTTTTTCTTTGGTCAAAGGGGCTAGTCGCAGGAACAGTTCATATGAGGGGAAAATCGTGCGACTTGTTCAATTCAAAGCAGTTTAAATTTGTGGTAAGAATTGGAGGGACCAACGTTTTGTTGCCATAACTTAATGTTTTGAACAGAATGGGCAGTTTAAATCTAGGGAATTCTCTTGCCACCTCTTGTAATTATTAGTTGTGTGTGCTGACCATTATGCATTATAATTTTTGATAGGGATTACAGTTAAGTTATTGTGAGTAATCACTTCACTATAATCCTTCCTATGACAATGTTTCTCTCAAAGAGGACCCTTCTAAGGGACCCCAGAAGGTCCTTTTTTGATGAATCCTTTATGCATGGAATGCAGTAGCCTGACTTTAATTTTTTGAGTGTCACATCTGACACTGTTTTGCCCTCAAATTGTGAAGTGCAACCACAATGGCTTGATCTCTATCAACCTGTTAAAAAAAGTAATTCACTATTAGGACAGCAGGGTTTTTAAAAATTTCAGCAGGCATGGCTGTATGTTTTACCCACAATATGAAAGTACATAACACAAGGCAATGTCAAATTTTATCTCCTGCAGCAATTTTACAGCTGTACCACCAGACACACTCATAACAGAGGTTCAATAGACAACCCTGGGGTGTAAATAACCTAATACAATTTGCATACAATCTTTTTTCTATAGGAAAACCCATCGTATAGTTTCGTTTTTTGATATTATACCAAATAAGAACACAAAATACAATGCAAATAATGTAAGGATATAATAAAATGGACTAAACTTCTGTTTCTGAGTCAACCACCTTTATTAACGTTTTGGAACACTTTTTCTTCATTTGAAAGTTATCAATGCAAAAACCATAAACTACCGCTTATAAGTCCTGGGCTTAAACATCTTCATAGGGGGTTTTAGGGGGGCTTATACACGGAGGGGCTTATATCCGAGGGGGCTTATAACTGTAATAGAAAAAGCGCTTTGAAACAAGCTATAATAGTGCGGATCAAAATACGTTCAAAACGTCATAATAAATCAAATTCATAACTCTCAAAACAAGAAAAGCTACTTAAGAAAAGCTACTGTTTATGTGTAGGTGGGCCTATAACTGGAGGGGCTTATAATTGGGGGGGGGGGGGGCTTATAAGCGGCAAATAATGTTCCACACTTAGGGAACTGGTCATAAGAAGTTTGTTCGAAGAGGACGCACTTTGTCTGATGTTGGGGGTGATCGAAAGCCTGGTTCACACTTGTGACATAAGCACAAGCGTACGCATAAGCATAAGCATAAGAAAAGGAAACTTTTTCCTTTTTCTTGTGCTTATGCTTACGCTTATGCTTATGCTTATTTCACAAGTGGGAACTGGTGTGAAATAAACATAAGCTTAAGCATAAGGGCCATTTTGTTTATCGACCGATGTGACTCGCACTGCACATGCGTAAGTTGCTAGTGTGAATATCATTATGCTTATGCTTGTGCTTATGTCACAAGTGTGAACCAGGCTTAAGACAACACCTATCTCACAACATTTTTCTTGGCTTTAAAATTCGAGCTGACAAAAAAAAAAAAAAAAAAAAAAAGAAGAGCAAGAGTCAGTCATTATTTTAATGGTTGATAGATGTATGGCTATGCAATAAAGACACCATCCTTTGAGATTGAGAAAGGGGTATGCAGACAGAGACCACCATCTACTGTATTTTGTTGTTTGGTGGGTCATGTTCAAGTATATTAGTTTTGACCACTTCCCTTACAGGTTTTAATAAAATAGTTCCAACCAAACTTTAAGAGTAACACAGAAATATGTTTAAGTTAATGCCCTTTAATGAAAATGAAAATGGCTACTTCAATTTCTGTGTGTACTTTTTTTTATTGTTATCCTTGTGCAACATGTATCCTTGGTTTCTCGAAATAGCCATTAGAAATGCACTAATATACTAATTTCAAACATCCATCAAATAACTAATGTTCTATCTCCGTACATAAGAGGGGATGGTTACCATGTGAACTTATGAGGTATAAATTTCAGCACATACCCTAAACTGCTGGGGGGGGGGGGGGTTAAGAGGCCTTATAAACAGAGGGGCTTATATCCAGGGGGGCTTATAACCGGAATAGAAAAAGCACTTCGAAACAAGCTATAGCAGTGCTGCTAATCAACATGATAACAGTGACAAATACGTATTCAGCAATACTACAGTACAGCATTGAAAAGTTACTTTAAAGGTATTTTTGAATAAAGTTTTAGTTAAGTAAAGAGTTTACAATTAAAAAGAAGTGGTAAAGTTATTGTTCCATATTAATTTTTAAAATTTTCTGTTTGAAGAAGCACAGAATTCCAAGAAAGTGCTTGATGTCTCTCAAAACAGGAAACTCTAGAGGGGGCTCATATCTGGAGGGGGGAGGGGGGGCTTATAATCAGAGGTATTTTTTTGTTTAAAGGTTGATGGGACTATACCCGGAGGAGCTTATAAATGGCAATATATATGATAAATGGAATGGAGACTTGGATAAAGTGTGAATAATGAAGAAGCGTTCTCAAGTCGAATTACTCAGAAAAAGAATTTTCTGAGCCCCCCAACGGGAGTCGAACCCATGATTTTCCAGATTACCGGTTGGACGCTCTAACCACTGAGCTATGGGAGACTCGTGGTGAGCGAGGTCATACACTAGGTTCTTATATGTGACACATGTCATATTGAGCCTTGCAGATAGCAGGACATGTGTCACACATAAGAACCTAGTGTATGACCTCGCTCACCACGAGTCTCCCATAGCTCAGTGGTTAGAGCGTCCAACATGTAATCTGGAAGGTCATGGGTTCGACTCCCGTTGGGCGACTTGAGAACGCTTCTTCACTATTCACACTTATAAATGGCAGCTTACAGCATTTCTGTCACCAATTGAATGGCACAATAGTTATTAAACCATGGGTAATAAGTAATTATAATTTTATTTGCTTAAAGGATAACCTTATTGGTTCACACTACAATACCTTGTCCTATTTTCTTTAATGCTATCGTCAGCTTCAAGATGCTACACAATGGTATGCGAAGGTTGTTTACCATGTCAATGTTGTTGGCCAAGACCCTTATGTCATCAACTACCTGAAACTAAAACAAGCAATTGTACTGACATAATCTGTATGTAATGTTCAATGTTTTCCATTAAAGTCTTGACTGCAGTCATTATACCCATAAGCATACGATATGCTTCAGTTATACTATACAGTCAAACCTGTATTATGTAGACACCCTCAGGGAATTCTCTAGTGACCCCTTAATAGAGATGGTATTTAGTAAATAAAGGAAACTAAGTTTTAGTGGACCTTGACAACTATCCACTTCATAACGGGTGTGTGCTTACTATGTCATCCACTCGATACTATACAGGTTTGATTGCAAGGGTGGCAAAGTAGGGTTCACTTAGGTCATAAAATCAACTGTATATTTTTTTTATGGCATGGTTTGGAAGTACAGCATGTCATGATTATTGACAAGTAGTTCATTTCAGATGTCTGATTCTCTTTTTGGATGGAGGAGATGATCAAAACAAATCCGGACAAGAAAAAAGCAAACCATAATATACAGGGCTTCAAATTCATACAATCAAGTCATACAATCAAGAGCGCTCGCCTTCCACCAATGTGGCCTGGGTTCGATTCCCGGACTCGGCATCATAAGTGGACTGAGTTTGTTGGTTCTCTACTCTGCTGCGAGAGGTTTTTCTCTGGATACTCCATTTGATTTATTTAGAGTTGATTTGATTTAGTCTCCCCAATTAGTATAGCCTCTAAATAGGTTTGAGAGTTAAATAAAGTGATTATTATTATTATTCTGAACCTGTACAAAACAGCATTACCTTATGTGTGAGAAAGTATACATAATTCAGGCGAGCATGCAGGAGGATGGTTGTTTCAAGTTATTAAGATACTGATACTGAGAATAAGTGACTTTTGAATGAACTGTTAATGCAGGAGATTTGAAATTACACTATTATGGCAAAAGTGCTCTTAATTAAAATAATAATCTAATTATTGCATTAATTACTCCTGTTTACAAAAAATCATTTTATTGCTTTAGTGTGTGATGTCATGTGTTTTAACACTTCCCTGCTAGTAGAGGCCTCTTTTCCTTGAATTCAGCGTGCGGGAGAAAAGAGACCTCTCCTATGGGTCAAAACAGGCTTTGATTAAGCCGCCGTCCAAGTTCGTGGACAGAGGTTTTAAAACGCATGGTCCATGTATTGTTTGTCATTTGATCACGTGCTAACAACATCATTTGATAGTTTGGTCGCTAAGAAACCGCGACGCATGCTCAACACAGACTTTTTCAACCCATGGCAGAGGTCTCTTTTCTTCTGCACGCTGAATACAAGGAAAAGAGGCCTCTGCTAGCAGGGAATTTTAGCACTGAACCTTTTCAACAAAAACCACATAGTTTGGGGCCAAAGGTCAAATATCATATTGCATAGCAACAATGGGGTTCAGCAATTGAGCTTCAAGTTGTAATAAACTTCATCAATCTCAAAATCAGTCAGTATAAAAATGCAGACTGCAGACTGCAGACCGGGTATAAAATGCAGACTGAGAAATACATGATATATTTTCAAATTTTAACTGGTGTTGTGTAATCGTCTCCTGTGAAATTGACATTATTCTTTTCAATAAGCATCAACCTTAAAATTATTGACGATTGAAAGGGTACATTTTAACTTTCGGGCTCACAGATTGAACGATAAATTCTTGAGTCCCAAAATTGAAGTTAGTTGCCCCCAGTCTGCTTTTTTATAGCCAGTGCAGTCAGTTATCTGCGTTTTATACCCAGTCTGTAGTCTGCATTTTGTACTGACCGATCTCAAAAGGCATTTCCGTTAAGTATGTCGACATAATCAAGTATCAAAATATCTTACCCTCCTTATCAAACCTAGAACAGTTAACCAATACTTGCAAATTTCAGTGATCTCGGCCCTCGTGATTCTTAATTATTGATACTGCCAAAAATATAGCAAATCTGAAGCTGATCGTCAGCGTTTAGATACGCAAAGCACTTTATTTTGCGACAGATGTGGTACGAGTGTTGCAGTGTTTTTTGCACCAACTCCAAGTTCTTTTGAATAAAATAAAGCTTCATGTTTTGATATCATCGATCTTGATAAAATTCTTTGTATTCAATAATTTTTCACTTGGAATTCGGGTTAACTTAAACACTCTTTACACTTGCAAATAATGGCCATTTCAGGTAGAAAACATCATATCTACAATATGGAGTGTTCGGTTTTGCGTTTTTGTGCGTTGTGAAAGAGGAGCCGATTCCAAGATTTTAAAACACCAGAAAATGCAAGAAAAACAAATTAACTTCCCTCCTAATCGAATAATCTTTCGCTTGAGCCATACGTTCCTCGAAGTGAGAAGATAATTATATTGAACCCAAAAGCTTGAAAAAACCGCCAACTTTCCCGTTGTTTATAGCCGCGCGGTTACCCAGTTAAGTGAGCCCACACTGTGGCTGGTAGCGTTTGACTCCTGAGCTTGGGTAGATACTTCATGTATGATATATTCAATAATCGAACAGGTTTTCTCTCCCGTGACGTATAATTATTTGACAGTCCTTTTTCCCATTTGCCGCTTCATTACACGGTTGCAATCGACTCCGAGGTATCAAGATCCTCTTTTCGTTTAAACAATAACAGCCCCGGCTTATAAATGACACCAAAAACTCTTTATTCCCTCTTCTTCAACTCTTTATTCCCGGGTTGAAGGAGAGAAGCAAAACAAAAACGAGCTTCGAGTTCGAAATATTGAAAGGTTTGGTTTCACCAGGCCTCCCTTTCTCACGTGCCTGGTAACTAGGGGGTTTAACCCTGCTCTGGCAAATCAACTACAAATTACACGTTGCTTTTAAAAAATAAGGCTTATCAGACAATGACCTTGTAAATCACTTTTACAGGAAAATTTACATGATCCATTGAAACACTTTCATGTAAATTTTATTTACAGGGTTCTTGGAGCCCTATTTTCTGGAAATTCCATTTCCATGTTATTTACACGCTCTTGAAACTATACTTCCAGAAATGACTTTAAATCACTTGTACTATTGACAGTCAATTTACATGTTCCACTGAAACATGGAAGTTTTATGTAAATTAAATATACAGGATTGTATCCATTTACAGGATATTTTGAAATCATTTACATGATCGAGATACTGTAAATCTGCTTGAAACAATTTACATGTTCTTTACATGTTCTTCAATTTATACTAGAAGAACATGACCCTGTAAATACCTATTTACAGTACATTTACATGATCCACTCTAAGATGTAAATTTTATTTCGCAAAACCTTAACATGTAAATTGTTATTTACAAAATATGTAAATCACATTTACACTTTGGAAATTGGATTTACATGCGCCTATAAATTTTCAACTTTTCCAGTGATATCTGCTCAAAACTTCCGACGGCAGCTCCGAAGCCCCGACCGCATTATACATTTCTGTGTTTACAGGGCCCAGAGAGGCCCAGAGCAGACCGAAAAACTTACCAACCAATCAGAAAACAGATACGATTTTATTCAGGTAGCCAATGAAAAATCGGCTTGTATCGAATTTTACTAGATCCTACATTCCAATCACAAGTAGGATCTGGGTACGAGATTACATCGAAAACTAAGCATTCAAAGGCAGATGCAGAAAGCCATCACGGTATTTAAGTCTCTACATGGTCTCACTCCCTCCTATCTAGGCAATCTATTTACATTAAGAAATGATGTAAGCTATTCTCTGAGAGACTCTGTGAACAACATTACTGTTCCATTGCCACGCACTAATCTTCTCAAAAACAATTTAAGCTATAGCGGTGCGGTACTGTGGAATAGCTTACCTTATGAAGTACGGCAAGCAGAGTCCCTTGACACTTTCCTGTATAAACTTAACAATTGAACTCTTTTCTCAGACACGGCAGTTATGTAAAGCAGTTTAGTTTTAGTAATTAATTCCTAGACAAAGTTGTAATTAATTTTTACTGATGAATTTTACCGTGTTAAAATAAAGTTATCTTATCTTATCTAGTAGATTTATACTAAAAGTTCATCTCACAAAATAATGAGGTGCAGTGATATATCTTGACGGTATTGCAAAACAAAAAAGGCAGTGGGGTAGGAGGGGGGGGGGTTAGGGTGGACCGAGATGATTAAGAAATCCAGTGTAAAACGTTTTGTAATGCTTAGTTTTGTTTTGTTTTTGTTTTTGCTTTTTGTTTGGGGGAGGTGAAGGTAAGGAGTTAATAGATACATAATGTCTGTTTTGTTTCTTTAGTTTGTTACACGGTTATGTTTCCTTTGAAAAAACGGAAACACTCGTGACCCTTTTTAAGAAGAAACCAGAAAATCATCCAAAATGGGCCTCTTACTCTGGTTTTTAGTTTCAGTTGATTTAATTTGCGGACATCATTCACTTTGGTCAACATCCTATTCATGGCGCCACATCACACAGTTATTAGCACATACTGTAACAGTTTGGATGAAGGACAGTGACTACATACGCCCCGTTTATTATGAAAAGCTTTAGCGGTTTCCTTCAGGAATGGCTTGAAACCCTGGGAGCATAGTAGCAAGGTATGCATTAACTTGCTTTCATAAGGCGCAGTTCCACTGTTGGAACGAAATTTGTAAGTGAATCTCGACTCAACTTTTTCGCAAGTGCAGGAAGGCGCAAACTCAGAATCATTGTTTCTTTTCTGTT
>JAEMWC010000675.1:275000-287500 GCA_016490735.1 Pachyseris speciosa
CACTTTAAAATTTATCAAAACCAGCTAGCCAGTCAACCCATTTCGCTGTTTTTAACATCCAAACGCTGATTCTTACCGGTTCAAACAGACGACATGTTTAAAGACGGCGAAACTTAATTGTTGTTTACAGGCTGCTTTCGACGAAGATCTCTTAAAGACTTGACGAAGTGAAGCGCGCTGGGTTTTGACTGTTTTCAGTGGCAGCATTTTGACAACCTAATGTCAGATTTTGAGAAGTGCACATGCAGATGCATTTGATCGGATTTTTATTTTTACTCGAGCTCGAGTCTCCCCCTTTAATGCTTAATTTTACGAGGACTCATTGCGATTACGTGTTGATAAGATAAGGGCAAAAGTTTCTTAACGCTACTGTGAGGAACCAAGGTCGAAAAACAGTCAGCCAAGCGAGTAAAAACACTCGTTCGCTTGCAAAGAAAACAACGTAACAAAACAAACAAACAATTCAACTACTTCTTTGCGTCCAAAACGAGTACAGATGATTGTTATTTATATCCATTCGAGAGAAAAATACAAGTTTCATTCCTGAACAAAAGTAACAACGATTAAACCAAATGTTAAGCTTCTATTTATTTAATTTACCTCACTGTCCTGTGTTGTAGAGGTTTCTACCACTTGAAAATGCGTAAGCTTCAGTAAAGTAAAAACAAGCATCCGCAAAAATAGCGAACGGTTTGTCCAAAGAAAGAGCTTCTTCCACAGAGTTTGAGCTACTCATTCCTCCCATTAATACCGGTGAACTGTTAAGTGACTTTTCTTGGTGAGATGCAAGATGCCGCGGTGAAGTGAAAGCCCTTGAAGCGTTGAATTATACTGTTTTCAACCGCACAATCTTTGAAGCTTTTCCTGAGAAAAATCTTCCGTCCTTCCTTTCATCACTTGAAAATTCACCTTCCGGAGTATCTTTTGACAAGTTCTTGATCTTCATGCTTTTTACGCGAAAGACAAACTTCGATCGAAGAAGATGAAGTTGTTTTACTCAAAATAAAGAAACCAACTGAATGTGAAATTACCAGCCGCAGAAAGCGCGCGAAAAATTTTAACGGCCTCGATTTGGTTTGGGTGTCCCACACTTAGCTTGAGCCTGCGATCCAATCGAAAGCAAGTACCTGGTCAGCGGTCAATTTCAAAAAAACAGCTGACCTCGATGAGGTCTTAACTTGAGCCCGCGATATGGTCACGTTACACTGGTCAGCGGATACCTTGTTTTGACAGGTGTCAATTGGCTATAAGATGGATGTCCAGTATCAAAGATGTACGCTGTAAAGTAGCTGGTCAGCTGGGCCAGGTGGAGTATGGCCGCCATGTTGGATTATTATGATTATTATTAGGATATTATTAATTATCGGACCCACCACGAAAAGCGTAACCAAATTATTAAATTTTTCTGGGCGCCATATATGGTGTTCGATTCCTACAAGTTCCTACAGATTCCTACAGTGACGTCACATTTTCCTGCAAGCATGAAGACGTGGTTACCAAGGCAGTTGGCCACGTTGTTGACAATGGCGGAAAGTGGGGAAGGTGTTCCTTCCGTTTCTGCGGCTAGTTCCAGCTCATTTTTGGCTGGTTCCACCCCATTGGAATCCGTTGCGTCCACTAGCAACGCTTCAATCGTAAGTAACAGTTCAAGAATTTTGTCCACCCTCCGTTTAACAGAATTATTGAGAAATCCCTCCCAGTCTCACAAACTGCTGGTCTTCACATCTCACGATCAGCCACTAGAAAAAGGGATTACTTATTTTAAGGGGTAAAACTACTTAAATTTGTGTCAGACAGGTAAGGACCACCTTCCTTAAAACAGGGTACCCTAGACATCCTTATTTTAAGGAAAATCTATCTTGAATTAAGAGTCTATCGGTCATTAATTTAAAAACCACTTTCCTTAAAACAAGGCACACTGAAATCTTGATATTAGGGAAATGCAATCTTAAATCAAGAGCCTGTTCTTCAACTTTTGAGGAGCCATTATCCTTAAAACAAAACATTCTCATAACCTAATTTAAAGGAGATGCTTTCTTCAATCAAGGCCTTATCCCTCAATTTTTAAGTACCCACCACCTAGAAACAAGAGTCAACTCTTCAACTTTTAAGCAGCCATCTTCCTTAAAACAAGACATTCTGATATGCTTTGCTTAAGGAATCACACTTTTCATTCAAGAGCTTGTTGATCCAACTTTAAGGGAATCCATGATCCCAAAGACAAGACATTCTGATATACTCATTCTAAGGAGTACACTCTGCAATTAAGTGGTACGTTCATAGAATGTCGGTGCCCTTGAGTTAGAGTTTATTTTTATTGTAGTGTGTCGACCATTTATATATTAGACTTATTAACTGAATAAGTCAATTTAAAGAAATAAACATCTACAAATTCTTATACATTGAAAATGATGGAAGCATAAATCAGATTGTTGTTCTATAAAACGGTCATCCAATTTAAACCTAAGAAATTAGAGCAATCATTAAGTCAAATACAAACAGAACACTCCTCAAACAGTAATGTCTTTAATGAATATTACATGTACTATTACAATCTATAAACAGCTCCAAAACTAGAACATTTCTTTAAGTGCAAAGCAAAAATTATATATATATATATATATATATATATATATTTCTTTACATATTACATTAGAAACCCAGCTTTTTTAAAGGCATATTTCAACCCTTTCACTCCCTTATGTAACCGCCGTAACCAAGTATGGTTTGATTAAAGTCATAGCTTAAATAGCTCCAAAAATATAAAATTTCTTTAGTTAATGTGTCACTGGAACATAATTTCAAGAGTCCACATTATTACAGCAACTTAAGAGGCAAAAATGTTATTTTTAAAGACACAATTCAACCCTTAACTAAAGAGACGAGTGCCCATTTACTTTTAAGGCAATAATTATTTTGAGCAACAGTGACCTTAGTGATTTTAATTTGTTTTACAACATTTGTTCTTGTTTTCTTTGTTTGTTTGTTTGTTTTTTTGTTTTTTTTTTTATTTCAGGCCACAGTTAAGTATACCAAGCCTGGAGTAGGAACACCTTTTTTTTTCTACACCTTTTTTTCTCACTTGAATAATATAGTATCATAAGCAAAATTTTAAAGAAACATATTCTGAATTGTTTGTTCAAGGTGTAATTGCAAATAACAACGCCAAAATGACTCCTGACCATTCAAGGAAGTGAGAAACTCACACTTGTTTTCCTGAGTCTACTATACTATACACACTATCTCAAATTCTCTGAAAACAACAGTCGTGTATACAAACAAACTTGAATGAAACACATTTTAACCACATCAGCAGTGGCAAGCTGTTAATAAAGCTAGAATTCTTACACACAAGGAAGCTGCAACTCTGCCAGACGAGCAGCATACCTAAGGGGCCTTTTCAAGAGAAAATGGTGAAAAATATGCTCCTGCAAAAAGAGAAAAACTCCCTTTGCAGGACCAGGATAATCTAGATGGAATACATAATATATGCCTACTAAACAAATCACAGCCCTGGCCAATCCATCATCATCCAATACTTCCAAGAACTCGTCCTTGTTGTTCTGCATAAGTAAGACTTGCTGCCCTGGAGAAACCATAAGAAATGGTGATGTAGATGGTGCTTTTTCTTTTGATAACTCCAAAGATTCATCCTGTAAAAATGAACATAAATATGAAATTAAAATGTTGATGTTAAGATGAAAAAAAAAAAGGATGGTATATAACAATATATGTATTGTGATGATCACTTAAAAGAGCTGGACATCTTTTAAATGACAGTCAGTGTGATCTAACTGCCTCGCTTTTCTTGGAGTCTGTCTTTGACCACCCCTCTGCAAGAAGTAGTGCAAAGTAAAAACAAAACAAACTACCAAAACTGACTTGTACATCACTTTCAAACCTGAACCACTTTCTGGTATCGATGGGGTGCAAAAGTAAAACTGAACTCAAGTTAACAGTCAGTGAAATGGTCATGCACAGCACATTATAGCCATTAACAATACAAAACCTTACAACAACAGTTACCTAAGAAGGAAGGACACTTACCTCAACAAAGACAATGAAATGTTTCTCTGCATTTGCAGTGGTTGTAGTCTGTAACTTGAACAGTTTTGGAAGGCATTTTAAGGCCATAATTTCCTTATTGTCAGGATCTAAAAGAAGCATCAAAACTTATTTTACTGTTGTACCATATACCATACTGAAGCTGTGAATGATTGCCCCAGCCTTAATTTTTTTTCAGCCTTTATCACTAATGCTTACATAGTGTTCATAACTGCAACAATCATTCACATCTTCATTCTTTCATCCGCAGTTCAAATATATTCATTTCATATTCAAACTCTTACTTACAATAGGGATGGGTATTTTCAACATTTAGAGAATGTTTGAATTAGCCCGCATACATTAACCCCATATCAGCAATTATTAAATACAAAAAGAATGCACTGTAAGTACAAGTCAGTCTGTTTGTATAATTATTTAGTTGACCTCACTGCTGCCTGTCCTTAAGGTCACATTAACGTTAACGGGAAACAACAGTACTGACCACAAGTTAGGTCAGTCTAAATTGTTTCACTTAATTTATCTTAGCCAGTACCTTCTTCAATAGTTGTCAGGATCCTCATTTTTTTGGCCATGTTTAAAAGTGGATCAATAAGCCTTCTCCAGGATGACACCATGTCTTCAATGGACAAGTCAATGCCATATGCCTTTTGCAGGCAATTCAACAATTCTGCTTCAAACTGAAAAAAACAAACAAACAAACAAACATGCATGCATACGTTTTGTCACTTTAACTCCCTGTTTTATTATATGGCATAATAAGAGTAACACTGGAAATACATTTTAGCAAAGAGCAAGCTCATCATTCATTGGTTAAGGCCATACCATTTCACACTTTTGTCTGAATAACTTACTGACAGAGGTAATAATAATAAAAATAATAAACATGTTGATGTTTTCTACCCAAAAGGAATAGGCAACAGAAATGACAGGTATTATAATGTGGCAGATGACATTTTATTCTCTGATCACTTATTTTTCAGTTCTTATCTTGATAGTGAGGAGAGGCATCAGCAAAAATGTGTTTTCATATGAAATCTATAATCACAGGAGACTGCATGTTAAGTTACCTCAACTTGGTGACCCAAACACCTGTAATCTTCTAGTGCCTTCTTGATCCTGTTTCTAGCATCAAACTTTTGTATGGCTTTCCTACGTTCAGTGAAAGTGGCTTTCAAAAGCTCTGTAACTGTTTTAGTGTTCCACTTTGCTTTAGACAGCTCAGCTTTCAGTTTACTAATGTTGCGTTGTGTGGTAACTGGATCATCATAAACTTCACCGTCAGGTTCCGCCTCTGTAAGGGAAGGTAGGAAATGAAAATGCAGGTATCAACCACCATTTCATTTGGACTATTGACTCTCCACTTCAAAAGTGCCATTTGCATTGCATTGCATTGTGTGGCATGGTACTTTAACCCAAAATAAAATTAGAGCTGGGTGCCAGTTTGTTAAGATTCTAAATTACCAAACACTCCCACTTCTGCTTCAAGTTGGAATTATAATATAATTATAATAATAATAATAACAATAATAATAATAAATATTATTATTATTCCATATAACAGTGGTTGCCACTGGATTATCCACTATTAGCAGGTATTATTAGTATTATTATTATTATTATTATTATTATTGTGTGGTATACAGTCTAACCTTCTTCCTGCGCACTTGAACAACTTCCAGAATTTTCTTCTTTTGTGGGATGACTACCACTTTTCATGTTTTCAAATTTACGTTGCAGCTGTCTTTTCAACATCATCTGTTAAATGGATAGGTATTTAACAACACATGAAATCATGCAGCAGGGGCCTATTACCTGACCCTAGAGGCCATAATCATAGTGTTTTAATGGTATCTATGTGTGTAAGCCATGCATGGTTTAAAAGGTAAAGGACAAATGACAATGAGAGAATACCACCAGGTGGAAGGGTAAAACATGAAAGCAAAACCCATTTTAATAGGTTTATTACACGTGTGTTTAATACTTAAACTTTTTCCTTGCTGCTTACCCAATTTTTGAAGGGTTTTCCACTGCTTGGAACTTTTACTCCTGCAGCCTTCAAATAATCACGTGGATCCTTTTCTCTTAAACACGGGTACTTCTGAATCAGGTTTTTGGCCAGAAACTCACACATGCTAGGTGTTGGCTTTTTGACAACTGCAGAGACACATGTTGCAACTGTTCTCACCACAGCATTCCTCACTTTGTTGTCCACATCACCAACCCTAAGAGCACTATCAATCTTGGGACCAAAATGTCGTGGCAATTGAAAACCTTTTGGGAGTCCATCTGGTAAGTGTGGCTCTTCTGATTGGATGGTGTGCTTTGCTTGTTTGGATGGCGGAGATAGACCCTCATCATCACTTAACTCCGATAAGTCTGTCTCTACTGACAGTGTTGATACGGATGATGCACTTGAATTGAATGCTGGAGACTCCTGCCATTGACTGGCCTTATTGCCATCCTGTTTCTGCAAAGATTTAGATGAGAGTTATGGTTGACTTCGCAACTTAAGATACTGATATTCTTTAGCTTGTGCAGTCACCTGACGTTGTTTTAATAAGTACCAGATGATGGCCTTTGTTATGTGAAGGTACACAGGGTTGTGCTCTAGCAGTGCCTGGGGCCCCCTGGGACTTACTTTTGCCTTTAGGCAACAAGGTAATCTCAGTTTTTGCACAAAATTACTATGCTAGGTACCCTGCATTTCAAAGTTTCAGAGTTTTGGGCTCCCCAAAATTTGTTTTAGAGCACAGCTAGCCTTGGTACATAAATTTGGTGTTGGGACATTAATTTGTTTGTGTGCTCTTTCACTGAGGATTTTCAAGTCATCAATTACATGTAGATCAGGTGGCACCAAGGGAAAGGAATACACATGGAAGCCGAGAATGGTTTGGGTTTTATTCCTGATTCGCAAAAGAATGCATTTTTTATTAATCAATCAATAATCAAGTGCAAAAGTTACAAAAAGAAAGGAGCAAAAAGAAACCATCCTATAAAGATTACTAAAATCTTACATTTTCTTTCAATACCAATTTCAGCTTTGCTTTGTCTTCAACTTTTGTCAAGTCTTGGATATCTATATACTCCTGCCAGTCTTCATCATATTCTTGAAAGATGATGTCACTGTTCTCGATCTTGAAGGCTTTTTTAACAGTAAACATGAACATCTCATCAATTGGGAAAATTTGTCGTTGCTCACCATACTGAATTAGTACCTAAAGAGAGTACGTAACATGCTTATTTACTTCTGTGTACAAATAGTTTTATTGGTGAACAATGAAGCTCAACAAAATGCATAGTTAAATAATTATTCTGCATGTTACTATGCCCCTTCCTCCCCCTCCCCAGGCATACCACAAGCTATTTGTTTTTCTCTCATTAGTTGGTGACAAATTCAATGGACTTTTCCTCAAAATGCCTACATATGCAGTCAGGCGCCATTTTGTCATCTGCTAAGTGATTTAAGCAAGAATACCAAGGAATTATTTCGATTTGCGACTGTTTCCTGTAGTCACTCCCTGCGAATTTTCCTCTCGTGTGTCCCAGATTAGGCTTCACTGTTTTCAAAATCGGTTATAATCCTCTTCAGTTATATCCATCCGTGCTTTCTGTTGTATTCGTTGTATTATCTCAGCATTTTTTTGTTGTTTTAAGTGGTTATTTCTACATTTTACTCAATTTAATGGCCATTTTCTTAAGTCTGCCCGAATTGCATAACACAGCTCTCTATTTTTCACGCAAGAGAAATACAATGAGACACACGAGCTAATAAAAAACAAACGAAACTTCGTTTACCTAAATAAGGGTATGCCATTAAAATAATAAGAAGATCAATGATACTTACTCTACTTCCACTCATGATGGAAAACTGTAGTGAAACACACGTGTTAAATCGAAGAAGGCTTCCGTGCAAGATTTGATTACAAGCAGAATACAGGGCTGTGAAAATGAATACAAAGTTTTCAACAGCTTGTTCCAGCACGTTCGATAACCTAACACAACTTAAAGCAGCGTGAGGGATTTTAAGGTTGAATTTCGTCGGTAAAAGGGCAAAATATTAAGGGAAGAAAAAGCAAAACTTACCACCATCCAAAGACTGACAACCACCGCCGAAGACGAAAGTGGCGGGAAATAGCAGTCACGTGATATGTTCCCAGATCCCTGCTCCCGGATCCCCACGTCTCTTGTGATAGAAAATGGCGCTTCTGTGGAAATGCGGCCTTTGTTACGGGGCTTTTGTTTGCCTTTTGTTGAGTGACTTACTCACTCATTTTTATATTCATCACAAAGATGAAGAAAACTTCCATATCAAATGTGGGCTCCAAGGTTGCCAAAATAGTTACCGGATTTACAATAGTTTGTACAAACATATTCGGTCCAAGCACGTGGCCTTGCTTGACATTCCAGCGAACGTGCTAACAGAGGGAATCAGCATAGATTTTGATTTGGTTCTTCAACCAGAAACACAGCCATCTGAAGCAAGCAACCATTGCTTTCAAGCAAACGAGGTGAGAGTTTAATTTCGCGTAGCTCGCATGTTGCTTACGTTTTGAAATTCGATGCAAAAATGAAATGTTTAGGTTAAACCGCTCGGCCCCCGTTCCTGATCGATAGTCCTCTATTTTTCAACGAGATACTAGGTGATCCGCCAGCGTTGCATCTCCTCATGGAAGAGGTAACCGTCGAAACTGTGCAGGGGAGGGGGAGGGGGAGGGGAGGGGTCCATGGGGCTTGGCCTACCCCTACCCCTCCCTACATTTTCTGCAGAAGTTGATGGAAATTTTACCATGAATACCATACCCCCATACCAGACAGACTTTACCTTCTTCACAAGCATTTCAATAAATTTAAAGAAAGCGAGTCCAGTATCAAAAAAAAAAACTTTCTCGACTCTCCCAGCCCCCCCCTAATGTCCAGCATGTGACATACCCTCATTCGATATTGAAGGTTAATTAGCATTTGGAATTTGTGATACTTTATAATAATGATCTACTTCACACATTACTCATCTTTACAGACAAGTTCCTCTTCAAATGTAGTGTCTTGTAATGCTACATGGGATACATCTCATGATCCTGCTGAGGTTGACAGCGAGCACAGTCCACCTGGGTTGAGTAACAGCACCGATGAAGAAAGACAGGCTAGTTGTAGCCTTGCATCTGAGGATGGCGATTCAGAGGATGCTTCAGATGACAGTAAAAGGAGGAAATTGGGCGCTGCATTGTATGCGATTCATTTACAAGAAAGACATATGTTAACAAGGAGTGCAGTCGACTTTGTGGAAGAAAGAACAGCATCACTGATCCGATGGAGCCTTTTAAATGTGAAAGGAGAGGTTTTAGACACCCTTCAAAGCAGTGGTTTAGACATAGACAATCAAGTGCCCATACTAGAAGAAATATTTGATAGAGAAATGAATCCATTTGAAGGAATCAATTCTGATTGGCTGAAAGAGCAGTTCATAAAGCAGCATTTTCCCTATGTGGTGAGTAATTTGTACTTGTCTAAAGCCTCTTTAATTTTTACTATGTACAGTATATTATTGCCCAACATGGTCTTTAACAATTACTCCTTGTTGACATTCTATATTTGTGCCTGGCACTGAATCCTGGTATTTGTTCTCATTTTTGTAGAATCCTCGTGAGAAAGTCATTGGTGAGAAATGGATATTGAGAGGACGGGGAAGAATGAGAAGAAAGCGCAAAGTAACAAGAAAATACTATTATATCCCACTTCTGGAGACCATCCAAGAACTCCTCAGAAACAGCGAACTGCGCAGAGAAATTGTAAAAGTAAATGTGCTGTACAGTAACGAAGGAGTTTATTCTTCCTTCTTAGATGGAGCTTTGGCTGAGACACATCCAATTTTTTCCCAAGATCCAAATGCATTGCAAATTATACTTTATTATGATGATATTTGCTTAACTACCTCTAGTGCTAAAAGAATTAAGCTTGGCATGTTTTATTTCACATTAGGAAATTTTAATGCCACCTTCAGGTCTAGGGTGGACACCATATATTTGTTAGCCATAGCTCAGTATGAAGATATCCGTAGTTATGGTGTTGACAGAGTGCTAACACCACTATGTGAAGAACTTACTCAACTATCTCAACCAGCAGGCTTTGCCTTTAGTCTAGATCAATTTTACCTTCCCTTGAGAGGAGCAGTTATTGCGGTAGCGGCAGACACCCCTGCAAGCAATTACTTGGGTGGGTATAAAGAGGGTGTAGGAGGTGCCCTGAGAAAATGTCGACACTGTAATACTGACTATGAAACAATGCAGAACCACTTTGAGGAAGAGGATTTTCTTCCAAGGACCTTGCAGCAACATCTTCTCCAATGTCAGGTTATGGATCAGTCTGAAACGTTACGAGATCACCACAGTACAAACTATGGTATAACTAGAAGAAGTATTCTCTGTGACTTTCCATTCTTTAATGTTACACAACAAATGCCTCAAGACATAATGCACATCCTTTTTGAAGGAGCCATACCTTATGTCATTGGACACTTACTTAGATATTACATATACACTGAAAAGGCATTTACCCTTGTGCAATTCAACAGGCGTTTGCATGATTTTAACTATGGTTACTCACAAATGGCAGACAGACTGCAGACAATTTCTAGAGACATGTTACAAGCTGATTGGGGTGATGAAAAGGGATTATCAGGTTTTGGACAGCATGCAGCGAAAAACTGGTTATTTCTACGAGTTCTTCCCTTCATTGTTGGAGACTGGGTTAACATGGAAAGTGAGCAGTGGGGAGTGTTCGAAAAATTACTTACAATATGTAGCATACTTGTTTCACCAGTCATCCATGTTGAAAGTGTTGCGTACTTGAAGATATTAATCAAAGAATTCCTATCTGGATTCAAGCAAACTTTTGGTGCAGTTATTATACCAAAGCTACATTATTTAGTTCACTGTCCCAGACTGATATTAACATTAGGCCCTCTAATCAACTACTGGTGCATGCGCTTTGAAAGTAAGCATCAATACTTTAAGAAGAAAAGCAGGAAATGTAGTTATAAAAACATTTGCCTGTCATTGGCAAAAGGTCACCAGAGAAGATCTTCTTCATTCCTTAGTTCTACAGAGGAGTGCAGTCTGCTATACAAGAACTCCAATGGGAGAATAGAGCATTTAGGTGGAAGGGATTTTGAAAATGCTAAGAGGGAAATATGTAATTTCCTAGGGTGGGATGCTTCTCTTATAACCTCTGTGTACCACACATCATGGATTGGTGTCCATGGTACCAAGTACATTCCAAATGAGTGCATTCTTTTAATCAGATCTGAAAATGAAACACCCATGTTTGGGATACTAAGGTTAATTTGGGTAGTAAATATTCAGACTGTTCTTTTTCGAGTTTCCATGCTTGAAACAGTGGATTTCAATGTACACCTCAATGCATACAGAGTACAAGAACCAGCCCTGGCAGCTGGTTTGGACCTTGTTTTGCAAGACCAGTTATTTTCACATGAGGTTTTGCATATTTACAACTTTGATGGTGATCAATACATATCACCAAAAACTTACCTAAGTGATATTTTAAAATAATACTGGTGGAACTCTTATCTGATCTCTTGATCTATAAATGAGTCATAGTCTGTACCACATGAAGGACTGTCATTAAGTTTTGAATGAAACTGCATTGATCGAAAAAACACAAGGTAAAATCAACCAAAATAAGTCATCAAAGATGTTGAGTTATAAATGTTCATGTCACACCCTCCGTCAAGGATTAAAGACTGTTGTTGTTGTCTGTACATATGGCAGTATAGCTGCTAGCATAGTGCTGTTTACTGTTACTGTATGCACTATTTTTTTTTTTAATTATTAAAGACTTTGATGAAAAGAATGTTGTTTTCATTTGACTGGAAAATTATAAAGAATCCCTTATAATAAATAAGACCTCTATTTTCCAGTTGAAATTACAAGTCTCTAATAAATTTTCATACTCCTTAAAATTACATTAAGGAATGATATCTTAAAACAAGTATGATCTTCTATATTTGAGAGTCAAGGGATGGAACATGTACTTGAATTAAGGTCAACGTTGAGGAGCTCCCCTAACTTAAGTTTGCTATTCTCAAATTAAGCATATGGTTCTTGAATGAAAATTTTCATTTCCTGTTTTAAGGAGCCGTGTTTTAAAATAAGAAACATCTTCTTAATTCAAGAGTTGAAATAGGAATATATGTCCTTAAAACAAGTTCGCCTTTTCTGCAACATCCTTAAATTGGAATTCTTATCCTCAAATCAAGAATATAGGTCTTAAATCAGCAAACTATTCCTTAATTTAAGAATTAATGTTTCAAAATAAGATGCATTTTCTTAAATGAAGGGTATGCATACTACTTGATTTAAGAATTAGTTACTAAAAATAAGTAATCCCTTTTTCTAGTGGCGTCGCAACGACATAAT
>JAEMWC010000675.1:290000-340000 GCA_016490735.1 Pachyseris speciosa
TAGGCTATTACGATTACATAACACCAATGAAAAGGCATGGTCACCATGCTCATCCACTTTACAACACGACAACAAAGGGGAAATTTCAGCTGACAAAGCTAAATGTCAAGGCAAATGCACAATGTTTCTAATGTGCTGGCGCGAAATGACACCACAGATTATTTGCAATAAGAATGCGCTATGCAATTGTGAGGAATCACCTTAAATACATTTGAAAGGCGTTGACGCCTGCAAGAGTTTCAGCAGCAGTACTTTAAAGTCTGGTGAGAATCCATATGCAAATTAAGTGACTGTGGTGTAAAAGTGGCTGGGTATTCTAAAATTCTATTCAAGAAAAAATATGTGGTACCATATTACAGGTCTAAATGATTCTAATCTCTGAAATTTTTGAACATACCTTATCTGTTCCAAAGTAAAGGCAACCTGCAAACCATCTTTCCTTAGATATAAATTATGTTTTGCACATCAACCCCTTTTCTTAAGAGTCAAAAGAAGAAACTGCTTTACCTTCCTTGCGACTCTCTTTGTACTTTTGGTTAGGTACCACTTAAAATATGTAGCAGACATAACTGTTAGCTGAATCGTGAACCCATGCTCCTGTTTCTTTTACAAATTCTTCATTACTAAGAACATAAAAGGGAAGTTCACTCAGTAACATTTCGGTATCGGTCCGTTAGTTCAAATAAATTTACTTGTACAATGTCAAACAGTAGCTGTGAGTAAATAACTACTAATCTCAGTAGGAGACATCATGACAATTTCTCTACCAATCTAAAATACCTGGTCGTAGGAGACACTCGTCTCTGCATTTTGAAATTACGTTGCTTTAAAGCGTTCTTTAACTTGCAGAAGTCGTCAGTGTTGTCAAATGAGTGCTGTTCGGTAGCGGTCTCATTCTTTTTTACATAAATCCTTCCATTATGTGACCAAATAAATTTCCACATTAACTTCTTCCAATACTTATTGATGTCACCATAGAGTTTTTTCCTTTGAGGAGTCAGTGATTCAGAAATATATATGTTCTTACCCACAAGAAAGGTTTTGAGTAATTTATTGAAATTTATACCGCGCAGTTTCTATAAAAATATTCAACTGCGAGTACAGGATCCTCTGGGAGATTCTTGCCAGCAAGGATCCTCTGGGAGATTCTTGCCAGCAAGGACCTTTCTTTTCACGTAAAACTCGTTACGAACATTCCTGCGTGTGAATTTCACAATTAGCTTTGGCAACGCATCTTTCTTGTACGACGGCAATGGATGAGCTACTGAAATGTCTTTCTCGGTGACATTAACATTCAGGACCTTCCCAATACTTTCTACGATGTTTTCGCTGCTATATTCTGCATTTGGTTTCACTCCTGAAATCTCAAGGCAATCCCTTCATAGATACTGAGCCATTTCCTCGGTTTTGGCCATTGTTTTAAGAGCCATGTCCTTGTTTGAGTTGATCTCTGACTGCATAGTTTTCATTGATTTGATGAGGCCAATAATCTTCTCATTGGTGCCCTTAGACTGTTCGAGGAGCTGGTCGTATTTGGCCGAAAGATATTCATACGAGGCTGTTAGTTGCTTAAAGTTTTCCTCCAGCATAACTAGGTTGGCGTGGATAGGCATTAGTTCATTCTTCAATGACTCCTTGATTTGACTCAATTCAGCCATGTTCGCTTATAAAAACACATACACACGCTTATAAAACACATACACAGATGCTACACTGTAAATTTTTGGCCAATGACAATATAAATTTTAGCCAAAGGCAATAATACAAGGGCGGTTGGCAGAGCTTGTGGAAACACGTCTTACCACCATGACCGCGACCGAAATCCTCCTATTAAAGTGAAATCCACCTATTAAAGTGCTCAGGGGAATAGTTTATGGCTATAAGGAAAACTCTTGCCTTGAGCACCAGCAAAGTTTTGTTTCTTTTTACTTCTGCCAGTGTTAGTCATTATCTTATTGTGAAAAAGTGTTGTATCTAAAGTGAGGAAGGTTAACATTTCGCAAACATGGTTTTTGTGATAAAGAAACAATGTTGAAAATGATCCATTTTGCTTTCAGTGCCTTGTTAGTTGTACTTATATTTTTTTTGTTATATTGTTTTAGGATTCATCTGGAGAGTCAGAATCTGATGAAGAGGTAAGATGTAAAGATGAACTTTGTAAATATTTATTTTTATTTATCCTTGTGATTGCTTAGGTAAATAAAAAAAATGTGAACTGTTTTATAATGATCAAGGCAATTCGACAGAAGTAAACATCATAAAAGCAAAAAATGTACAGCAAGAATTTACTTGTTCATATACTTTTAGATGACTTGGTGGATGGGTTGGAGACAAAACTTCAGTGTCCAAACCTTAATTATGTACTGTACATGTAGCTTCTAGTTCACAAAGGTTTGTGAAGTAAAGTAAAACTTTATTTACACAGGGTAGCCCATTCAGCTCTAAGGCTGGTCTCCATAGGGGCCCTGCATCTTAAAAATTTGATTTACATCAAGAATTTTCATGAACTATTACATTTAAAATAGCCTGATAAAAATACAATAACAGAATTTAAGAACTACATTAAAAAGCCTAAAAATACAATGCAAAATCATAAAAACCTAAAATATAATGAAAATATCAAAGTTATGATAAAAAGAAATGTCTTGCTCGACGGCAGAATGTTTGAATGTTTTCACTCTTCACAATGTTTAAGGGAGTTCGTCAAAAAATTTTGCGCCAGTAAAAAGAAAGGTCCTTTTCCCAAAATTCTGTTTAGCGTTTGGTAGGGATAGCCTCATACTTTGCCTTGTGGAATAATTGTGAATGTTCGAAAATCTAGTAAAATATAATGAAAAATAACTAGGAACTAATAAGTGAAGACAAAGAAGAACGAGTGAGCAAGTATTTGCCACAGTTTTTAAAGTTTCTCTGGGCTTTCAATGCCCACAGTATGTGTTGTCGGTGTGCTGGTGTTTAATTTTGTTTATGTTATCAGTATAATTGTTTAGGAACTTTACAATCTACATATCTAGAGTTGCTTCCACTCATAATGGCTTCAATACCAGATGAACATTGTCCTTAATGCATTTTTCCAGCATTATTCTAGCATTACATGTATGTTATGAATAAACAAAAGTCTTTCCTTCAGCAAAATATAAAACAAAACATGCTTTCTTTTGTTTTTGGTTTTTGAATTTGTTTGTAGGAGATTTCAGAGTCAGAATCCCAGTGGGATGATATATCTAGTGAGGATGGAGATGCCAATCAGGTATGTATCTATACATGCAGTAAGGTAATAGTAAACACTACCAGGTTCATGTCAAGTTGTATAAGCATGCAGGAATGTCAAAAACAAAAAAAACAAAAACAAAAAAAAACAATGATAGGCCATAGGCGATTGCTTCTCTAAACACTTCTCTTGTGTTATTTAGAATTCTTATGCATGCTTATATAACTAAACAATGCAGTTCAAGCAAGTTTACTATTTCTGTTATAAAATGTCCCATGATTTGTACGTTTTCATTCGTGTGAGGTAGACAGTGCATTGTAACCACAGACTGTATACAAAGCATGCAAAAGAAGTAAACAGATTAATTTATGGAGATACCATGAATTTTATAGGACCAATCACAGTGCAGGGTTTTTTTGAAGTGGAATAAATATGGATGGTGACAGAAATATGACATCTCTTTGTCAGTGTTAAAATTGATAGAGTGAGCATAGCATTCAAGAGTTTGTTTCACTGGTCTAAACAAAGGAGAAAACAGAGTGTCCATGTTACTGATCAGGTATATGAAAATTGAGCTGAGACCAAGAAAATTGTCTTTAACAGATAGCTGCCTGTGATAAGAGGTTTGATTGTATTTATAATTTAACTTGTGATTAATTTTTTTTCGTTTTTCAGGAGACAGATCTTTCTCAAGTGTTAGAAGCTCTGAAGGCTAGGGATGAAATCCATGATATTTTACGTCACCCAATTCCTTCTGCAACGCAAATAGTGAATGATGCAGAAAGAATGGTTGCTACTTTGCATCATGATACTGACCACCATGAAGCTCCACAAGCAAGACCACCAAGCAACCTGATACAACTTATGACCAACATCACACAACACCTTGAGGATTATCAACCAGAAAGTGATGTTGGTCCTGCTCTTCATGCAGCGAGGCAAGTGGCCTATTGGTCTTCTGTTTTCATTTCAATGGTTTCCAACAATGCTGCAACCATCCCTTCTTCTAATGTAAGCAGTCCTTCAGTCTTCGTCACTCCTTCAAACAGCCAACCTACTTTTGCCACTCCAACAGCAGCCTTCATCTCGTCAACAAGCAGTCAATCTACTTTGCCATTCTCACCTTCAGCCTCCATTCCATCTTCAAGCAGTGAATGTAATTTACCCATTCCAACATCAGCCTTCATCTCATCTGCAATCAATCAACCACCATCAAGATATCCTGAAGCCTTCATCCAGTCTACAAGAAACCAACCCACTTTGTCTATCCCTACAACCACCTTCATTCCATCCACAAGCAGCCAATCAACCTTCGGCCCATCCACAAGCAGCCAATCAACCTTCAGCCCATCCACAAGCAGCCAATCAGCATTCATCCCATCCACAAGCAGCCAATCAGCATTCATCCCATTTACAAGCAGCCAATCAGCATTCATCCCATGCACAAGCAGCCAATCAGCATTCATCCCATCCACAAACAGCCAATCAGCATTCATCCCATTTACAAGCAGCCAATCAGCATTCATCCCATCCACAAGCAGCCAATCAGCATCCATCCCATTTACAAGCAGCCAATCAGCATTCATCCCATCCACAAGCAGCCAATCAGCATTCATCCCATCCACAAGCAGCCAATCAGCCTTCATCTCATCCACAAGCAGCCAATCAACATTCATCCCATCCACAAACAGCCAGTCTACATGTAGTTTCCCCTCGCTGGCATCAGCCTTCATCCCTACAACACTCTCTATTCCTCCTTCAAGTAACCATCCCACTTTGTCTATTCCTGCAACAGCCTTCATTCCATCTACAATCAACCAACATATTTTCCCTTCATTGAGCAACCAACCTACCTTGTCTATGCCCACAACAACCTCCATTCCATCTGGTATCAACCAACCTACTTTGGCCACCCCTAGAACGCCCTTTGTCTCATCTGCAGTCTATCAACCTACTCCATCAAGACGTCCTGCAGCCTTCATCCAATATACAGGCAACCAACCTCCTCTGTCCATCCCTACAACCAGCTTCATCCCTCCACCAAGAACCCAGCCTACTTGGTCTATTCCTACAACAGTCTCCATACCTAGTACTACTACTACCACCACTACTGACCCTGCAACAATGGCAATGTTTACAGAGTATGGATCTGGTTCTTTGTCGGAGTGGCTGGATTCTTTGTTTATCCCAAGGAATATTGAAACCTTACAGCAGGTTAAAGACCTCTGGGAGGTTGGTACAGTCAACTGCCCCCCTCTTAACAAGTGGACAGTTGTGATGAGAAATCACAAATCAAAAACTGGGAAAAACTCTTCCATGTTTAGTCAACGTAAATATATGTACAATCTATTTAAAAATTGCAATTTTGATGAAAACGTTGTTTTTGCACAATACAATGAACTGAGGCCAGGGAAATTATATAAAATGCTTAACACTAAGAGTAAGTAGAGCTTTGTTAGTCTGATTTTGAGATGTTGGCTTCCCCGGATTAACCATCGATGGTTGATAATCATGATGTGACGATGATAACTGATTCAATGAATAGGCTATTTCTGTGATTTTCTTGATTAGTTTTGTTAGTTCTTGATTAGTTTGACCATGGCCAATGTGTGTTTATTTATCTGGCCAAAAATTCCATGGTCATAATAATAGGTTTCCTGAGTGAAAGATTCCTTTGGTAATTTAAAGGGTAATACAAAATTCAATTTTGAGCTATACTCTGACAGTGAGTCATTCTCGTGTGTAATGTGACATTTCATTTTACCAGCTTAGGGTTGATTTAATTCCTTAGCTATTTTGAGACAATTTTTACTAAATGTCTGGCAGAGGTTTTACCTTATACAATCCTTCGACGTCAGTTAACAAATATTGCCATTTCAATCTCGTCCTCGGGGCCTTCTCCATTTTAAAAAGCGACAGAGAAGAACCTGACAAATTTGATCATCACATGACTAGTCTAAATGGCAAGTTGAAGCATAATTTTATAAGATCATATATTGCTACTGACAAGAAGATTCTTGGGACAAGGTTGAGTCACTTCATTGTTACTGTATATTGGTGAACTTACACAATGTAAGCAACCACGACGGCGACTGTGACAAAGAAGTGGTTTCGCGCCGTTTCGAACTTAATCGCTTTATATTCCACCTCGTTCAATTTGTCAAATGTTGGCAAATTTCCAGGAGTTCAATTCTGAAGGACAGTATCCAAGTTAAAAAATAGAAACAGAAAATCGTCGTTTTGTGTTCACGTATAAACGTGAAAATAGGACGTGACGTTTCACGTCATAGTCGTGCAGTGTCGGCATAGAAATGTTCCAAAGAGTGTGCTTCACATACAGAGTTTTTTGTTTTGCTCATTAAACTTGTTGCTTTTTTTTATTATTTCTCGTTGTCGTCGTCGTCGTTGCTTAAACTCCGTATTAAACTTTCTGAAGAAAATTTTTTCAGGGGGAGGAACCTAAAATGGAAGACTTGATTTAGTTTATACCAAAATCGCTGGTATTGGATAAGGAATCAGACATTGTTTGTGCTTGGTTCCAAATTAAAGTTGAGAGAGAGGAAAGTGAGATTTTCTCGGAGTTAACACTTGGCAAAGCATCGAATGAGCGAGTCATCGTCAGTATTCCTGGCCTTTCCAAAAGCCTTATCGATTTTATCTTTGTAACCTTCGGAGATTTGTTTATTCATTTTTTTTTCAAAAGGATATGGTTAAACTCAACACGCTTTCGGTTTGCTTTCAATTTTGTTTTAAGCCTTCGAGTGTGTTACACTTGCCATGTGGTTCTAGGTATCCATGTTGTGGCATCTGTGCAGTGGGAAGCCATTGGGTCAATGCAGTGGTTGTCAGTAAGCGTGATATGAATGATAGGATAGCTTGCAATGAATTGTGGCAATACTGTCTGTCAAATTTAATTAAAGGATGTGACTTTCATTATGTTTTCGTAAAGAGTGACTTTTAATTTAAAACTTATCCTATGAAATAGAAACTAGATAACGAAGGCTCTAAAGTGCAAGCCTGACAAGACGACCGCTTACTCGGGCATGAAAATTTGGTCTTAAAATTAGGGTAGTCGGATATACGAGGTTTCATTTTTGCGTTGACCGATGAAAACATTAAAAACAGCGCAAGACAAGTAAACTTCAGTTGCTGTAAACACGACTTGAAAACGTAGCTTTTGGTGCTCCAATATTCCTTGAATTTTATTTACATAAGCTAACAGGGACTATGTTATCAAACGAACTTAAAAATGCTTGCCCAACTTCGTCCAGACGGCCGTGCACTAGTTGCATCAGGCTACCAGAGGCATGATTCGTCTGGGTAGCCTTATTCAGTTTTTACCCAAGATCGTGATGTCATATATTGAGTCAACGCAAAATATGGTCTCATTAATAAGCCAGGTTTTGAGTTTAATTCAAATCATGGCATTTAAGATGCATGCCATGTTTCGCGGTAACTCAATCTGCGGCATCGCGGTCATGGGCTATAGTCCATGATTGTAATGCCATAGATTGAGTCAACGCAAAATATGGTCATAACCAGAAAGACACATTTTGAATTAAACTCAGTTCATGGCATTTAAAGTGCATGCCATGTTTTGCGTTAACTCAATCTGCGGCATCACAGTCATGGGCTATAGCCCACGACTGTAATGCCATAGATTGAGTCACCGCAAAATATGGTCATAACCAGAAAGACACATTTTGAATTAAACTAAGTTCATGGTCTGACGTTAACCCAACAACATGTGACGTACTTCTTCCATGAAACATTCAATATTTATTATATTTGACGGCGGAAAGTTGTATGTTCGAAGTGATTCTGATTCGTTCTCCCTTGGTAGTAGAAAAATCCAGTCATTGTTGCCTAGAAACTATCACCGAGCCGTCGTTTGTACCTTATGCCGCATTTTGAGATATTTCAATCTGTGGTGTATTACTCATGTCATACATTGAAATAATGCTAAACGTGGTGCGAGCTATTGCAAAATTATCCCGTGTATGAGCGCTTTCCACTAATAGCATTAAGTGAGGGATGAATCGTGAACTTTCGTAAAGAATTAGGACCTTAGTATGAGTTGTCGCAAAATGCGGTTGCTAGACTTTGACGTATTTTGCGTTATTGCTAAATAAGACTTTCAGCTAAATGACACATTTTGAATTAATATTTCTAACTCAAACTACGTATTTTGGATAATGACATAGTTTGAGTTATTGCAATTCATGTCCCCATGAAAATGACGTAGTTTGAATGATTTGAATGGATTATTTCTATCTCAAACTGTGTCATTTTTAACTTGAAGTATCGCTTAACCTTCTCGATAGCCGACAAGTAGCACCATCCAGCAGTTTTCTTTTCCCCGTAACTATCAGATTGACCAGTTTTACATTAGCACTTCAATTATTTAACCCGACTAACTTTTGAAAGTCAGATTTTGTAATATCCCCCCTTCCCTATTTATTAGGGCAGGTGTCGCATGTAGTTACTGTAGGTCAACGTTATTCAGACGACGGACTGAATTAAACTCACAACCTGGCTTATTAATAAGACCATATTTTGCGTTGACTCAATCTATGGCATTATAGTCGTGGGCTATAGGGGTCCATGACCGCGATGCCGCAGATTGAGTTACCGCGAAACATGGCATGCACTTTAAATGCCATGATTTTAATTTAACTCAAAACATGGCTTATTAACATGACCATATTTTGCGTTGACTCAATCTGTGGCATTATAGCCATGACCGCGATGTCGCAGATTCAGTTAACGCAAAACATGGCATGCATCTTAAATGCCATGATTTGAATTAAACTCAAAACCTGGCTTATTAATGAGATCATTTTTTGAGTTGACTCAATCTATAGCATCACAAGTTGAATTTAGCTGACCCAGAACGTGTTACTGTGAAGAGGAAGGAAGCAAAGTGTATAGCTACCTGGGGAATAACGGTATCTACCAGTCTTCCCTTGAAGTGAAATAACCCAGCCAAATTAAAACAAATGTGAGATTTCACAGTGCAAACAATAAACAAAACTAAAAAAAATTATCTTCAAGTGATGATCCCATGAGTGACCCCATCTCCAATAATCAATTAAGGAAATAACTAAATAAATAAATAAATAAGGAAATAAATAAGTAAAATGAGTGTGAATGGTAATATTTTAAACTTTCTTTACTTCCTTTTTTTTCAAATGTGCATGGAGAAATATTACAACCTTTTTAATTATTTGCCATAAGCTTGAACTTAGTTTAAGAGATAAACTTTCTCCATCAGGTGCTTTCTTCTTCTTTTTTTTTTTTTTTTTTTTTTTTTTTTTTTTCAATTTAATGTACAAGCTACAGATACTTGAACCAGATATACAAGCCTCGTAGAATATGCTTCGTAATGAAAAATTAAAGCCCTCTGAGCTTTGGACTTTTGGTGTTAAAAAAGGGCATCTTTGAGGGGCTACACCCAATAGATAACCAGGAGTTTATTTTTTTGCATTATTAATGTCCTTTAAGCGGTTTAAAAAAGGCTGGAAATATTTGTGTAAATCAGCACCTTTGCTTCAGATTCTCATATGATTTTAACTTAAGGGCCAGATAATTATGCTGTCATATTTTAACTTGTTAGAGTATGTTGAATCTCACATGTGTTATAGCCTAACGATCCATTGTGTGCAGCCCTTCAACTTTCAAGCGGTGTGTATGGTCAAAGAAAAGGATAAACAGTGTACTTAAACGTGCTTTAAAGGGAACCTCCAATTTTACAACAAATTGGAGCTAAATTGTAGGGAATAATATTACTAGATTTCCAATTTTGTTTTAACGTGGATAAAGCATCCAAGTATACAAAAAAGTCGATATCATCATCACCTATTTTCGCTTTTAAATTTCCCGAGTGCAGCCATTTTGGATTTGGTGACATGTAATGGTTGCCCTGTTGTTTAACAGAAAGGATTTTTTGCCTCATTTGCTTCCTGACAATAGCTGCAACCATTACACATCATCAAATCCAAAATGGCTGCTGCTGGGCAATTTAAAAGTGAAAATAGGCGATGATGACATTGATTTTTTGGACACTTAAATGTTACATCTACGTTTCAAAACAAAATTTGGAAGCTAGTAATTTTATTTTGTAAGAGTGGAGGTTCCCTTTAAAACCACAATGTACCATACCAAAGTAAAAGTAGAAAAGAGGATGTCACTAATTAAATCACTATCAGAAAAAACGATTTTCTTATAAATATCATTCCAAACATGCTGGGGCTTCCACTATTTTCTACTACCAAAGCAAACATTTCTTCATGATTATTGAACTAGGTTTACTAATATCAACATCCCTGACCTTTCTGCAGAGAGCAATGAACTATCATCATGAAAAGTCATTAGTTTCTTTAACAGATTACAAGTGCTTAGAAACCTCTAAGGTGCATCCATGACTCAATAGTGCACATTGAGCTAGATGTCAAGTTTGATGCATACAGTCAACAATCTTCAACATGAGAGGTGTTTCTTGTATAAAATTGGTGTAAAAGTGGAAAAACTTGTGAAGTACTTGCACTTGCTTATACATTGATCAGTTGCATTATGTCACTACTAAATGCTGAATGGATAAAATCATGTTGTGCTTCACTTTAGTTAGCCTCTAAATGCTATTAAATGTCATCTTCACACATCACTTCCACATCATCATCACTGTCTTCCACATATCCTTGTCATCTGTCTCCTCTTCATCACTTTCTGAAAAATCTTGTCCAGATATACACTTCATCATGTTGTCATGATTTTTTCCCTCTTCATCTGAGGACATCATCTCATCTTCTTCATCCTCTTGATCATCTTGATCCTCAGAAGAGAGAATTTCCTCCAGTATGTCAAGGAAGGGAGAGGCAATTCTGTACAAAAGAGGCAAATGTCTCTTGTTAGTTTGTACTTAAAGATACTTTTTCGCAATAACTTAGTCTGGGAAATTACAGTATTGCTCCACAAAGTTAAGGTGACTAAAAAATGCAATGAACTCTCTTTGTTTGACATATCTAAATCATTCAATAATAATTAAGTAGATCTCGTGACATTTTGTTCCTTCTCATTCTCAGACTGGCTATGTTCCCTTTTCAGGGCTGTGCTCTAACGGCGCCCAGTGGCCCCTGGTGACTTGTTCTTGCCTTTGGGTGAAAAGGAAATCTTAGTTCTTGTAAAAACTACTATACTGGGCATCCTGGATTTCAAAGGTTTGAAGTTGTGGGCTACCACAACTTTTTCCTTAGAGCACAGCCTTGCTTTCTCTCCATTTCTTATTTTCCTTGCTTTATTGCATAAATAAACAGATAACATGGGTTTAGCCTTGTTCTGTTCATTTACATGTGGTCTTGTGGTCTAACTAATTTGGCTTGACCTACATGGTTAAGTAGGCTAATGTAAAATACGGTATTTGGCATGGGCCTTGTGGATGGAAAATATGAAATGAACTACAGTAAGCAGCCAGAGTCCCTGCCGCCAGCGTGTGACAAGTAAGATCACAATAAAAAACTTCCCATAAAATCAAGTACTGTTTGCGTTTACAACATAGCTACATGTAGAGCAAAGTCAAACAACATTGGCGTCGTTTACATACTTTATGTAAAGATGCACAGATAAGCTGCACCCCAAGTTAAGCAGCCTAAATTTTGGGAAAAAAAGTTTTTCTAGTTAAACTCGAAAGAAATTTAAAGTTGAGTCTTTACAAGTCTTCTGTCTTTGAAGTTGTGCTTACAATTTTAGCTCTTTAGTGGAATAAACATCATGTCCACAACTATGACATATGATTGATGTTATTCTGTTCTTTGTTGACAGGAATTTCTTCATTGAATGGACAGTTTTTCATAGAATTTTGCATGTTCGTTGTTCTGAATGTTCATAGCTTAGTAGCCACGCATTAGTTTGGATGATGGAAGACGAAACACCGGCGATCGAGAAGGAGGATTGAATGCTGTTGAAGTTACAGGCCATTGTCAAACACTGTAAACAATTTTGTGGGGGAATGGAAATTCCATGTTGTGTGATTTTCTCCAGTTCAAGAAAAGCAACCATAAAGCATTTGAAAGATCTGTTAATGAAGGTTTAGCACTATTAAACAGCAAGAAATGTGCATTTGAAAGAAAAGTTAATACTTGCCTTACCAACGACTCATTCACATCAGACTACTTTAGCTTGCAATGCATTCCTGATCTACGATTACTAATAGTTTATTTTCAATATGGCAACCGCTTTTTGACGATATACAGATAGTTCCACAAATGTCTAGAAATTGAGATATCGTTGAAAAATAGTAAATAAACAACCTGTCAAAGTCTCAGGGATGTGTGATATCCTGTCATTTATCGAATTTAATTCAGCAATATGTACCACTCAAAATTACAGAGTTTAGTATAGAGCGGCCTGGGAAACATCTGCAGTTCAGTTTGGCCTATCATTGGGCTGTTTAACTTTCAAACATTCGTATGCACACTCCTCTTGAAGCATATTAGTTGTTCAAACCTCACAAACACAAGGTACATGTAAACCTACATTTTTGTGTGTGTGGCATGTTGAATTCTTGTTATTGTACTATTTTGAGCTAGTGCTTGCGCAGAAATGCCCGAAGTGAGCTTTGCGGATGAAACACAATCTGATGACAAAGGAACGGGTAACAGTTTTAGACTTGGATCTTCTGGTGGAAGTTCAAGTAATTATTACAATTTACAGAGAGTGCTTGTATACACATATAATATTACAAAACTACATTTACATACATGTTTAAAAAGTATAAAAAAGCAACACAAAGTACTCACTCCATGGTGAAATTTCCAAAATTTGGAAAAAATCTCTTCCTTTTTAGGCAGAACTGGCAGCGTTGACTGCATCTCCAGCATGTTGGGTAATAACTGTACTTCACGCAGTCATCCTCCTCAGAGTAGGACTGCTTCTCCTCCAGCAACAGTGATGGCACTACTGGGTTTTTGCCTTCCCTGATATTTCCCTTTGTTTTCTGGTTCTTGATTCGGGAAGATATTAGGGTTAGCAGCTCCTTTGTGGGAATCTCACCTGGTCTCCAATTACCTACAGGTCAATGAATTAAGAGTTGACAACAGTATAAGTTATAAAACTGCTATATTGAATTTAAAGTTGGACCTCTCCTCATGGACAGCACAATAATGTGGACAGCCATCTGTTAAGCCCTGGTAACTCTGAATGTAATGGTATGTTAGCTTTAAATTGTTTCTCTGATTTGTTTTATCTTGTCGTTCCGAAACATTTTCTAGTCCTGTTTATATCCCCCCCGCCGCCCCGGATATAAGCCAAACCCAAACCCAAACATGTATCTCTATCCCATATAGTTTTCACGTTAGAAATGATTTCATGTGAGCGGTTTTTCTCTGGCGGTATATAACACTGTACTCAACCTAAGGTACAGTGTGGTTGAATTGCTTGTACTCAGGACAGTCATTAACCGCCGAAATTTTGATCCTATGTGTTATTTTAGTGTACTTTGGGAGATGCTAGCATACTTCTTTTGCTACTCTAAAATTAGAATTGAAATAAAGTTATGTATGTATGTATGAAGGGGGCTGTGTAAAAAGGTTTTAAAGATTTTGCTCAAAAGTTAACATTTCAGCAATGTGTTTATTCGAATAAACATATCTGCTACAAATACTGACAAGTTGAGATGACATAAAATTTGAAAGTTTCTTTTTTTTGGAAGGGGGGTGGGTGGCGTGGGCACGGGGGTGCTTTGAACCCCATCTCTCTTGAGTTTTAGTGTAGCTTTATACATCCCTTAAATGTTTTGGTGTTTGAAACTTCCCCTCCCTCAGAATATCCAGTGATCTTTCCTGGGGTGGATATTGATATTTTTCTGCAACTGCAATTGCAACTGCAACATGTACTCTTAAACTACTACTCTGAGCCTATGTGACCAAGTCTTCAGCCAAACATTTTACCGACTAAATTCTGGAAGGTTGACCTTGACCTCAGGACGCTTTACGGTGGATAGTTCAACATAGCAGAGACAGAGCTTGAGCAAGCTTTGATCACCATGTGCTCTAGGTTCAAAATTTCCTGTTTAAATGCATATCAACTGACTTCAATAAGAATTTAAGAATTTGTGAGTCAGAGGAAATAGCGATAACATTTCCATCAGTGTGAATGACGCTTATTTCAGTATCATACAAGCTTTGCCTTCAATATTCTATTTCTTTGCCACTGGTCATGTTGTAGCTGTTGTGTCACTTCTAGTGAATTTGATGAAGGGCCAAGTCAGTTAGTTAAGTAGTATTGGCATATTTTTGGGTTAGTCTGAGTTATTTGGAGGAAGGGAACTTTGCCATCGGTCGACCATAGTGCGCAGTGCATCAAGCGAGCTGCTAGGTGTTGTACCATGTGTGATAATTTAACGTAGATTTCCTCTATGTTTGATCGACTGATAAATGCTTCAGATTTCTAATTTGGTCGTGTCTAAATTCTTACTTGCTTTTAACACATCATATTACTAAAAAACAAATTGGCTCCAGCGCATTGATACGTTTACAAATTTGTGAGAGAAAGAAGCATGCATAAGGATTAATTTTACTTGTCATTGCTGGACAGTTGCTTGATTGTGATTGGCTGGGATGCCCGTGAGTCAAACAATGGGAAAGGAATGTTGGTTTTAGGAAAGCAGGCATTAGTGGGGAGGAGGTGAAATATGAGTCCCTTAAAAACAACGGCGTGGGAGGCTACTTGACAGCTTGATTGGGTATCAAATTATTGCCCAATAGAATAATTAAGGGCACCCCGAGGTCCGACCCCTTACCCTTTTATATACCATTTTTGACAGAAAAGGTTCCCCTTTTGTATACCTTCCATTGACAAATAGCACCCCTTTCGTATACCTAAAACAGGAAGTCTTGTTGTCATTTTACATGTAGCATTAAATAATTAAAACAGTACAGTCATAACGTATGTGTCTTCGAAATATTTTAATTTAAGGCCCTTTTAAATACCTCAATGAAAGAATTCCCTACCCTTTCATAAACTTCGACTCGTTAAATCCCTACCCTTTCATATACCTGAAGAGCGAAAAAGGTACCCCTTTCGTGCGGAACCTTCCCGTATAGGCCATTATAGGGAGTGCCTCCCCCATCCCGGGGCACAAGAGAACTTAAAAAAATTGGCCAAGTTGAAATCCACTTCAATCTTTGCCATCCTACAAAAAAGGCTTACTTACATGTATTGTTTTGCTAGATATAGCAAAAACATTTTAAACAAAACTGAAACATTATTTTTTTAGTTTTCAGCTTTTTAAAGTAACATTATGCACGTCATCGACTTCCCCATGGGGTCGACCCCCGGGCTAACCAGGGGGATTGTAAAATCAGACAAGCAAATTTGAGGAATTTCCCTGGGGGGTCGGGGAATCTCTCCAGACAAAGTCCCCTGGGTGAGGTGTCTTTCAGTTGAAAATCCCTGTGACATCCTTTTCAATCTTGAGAATTTCCCCACCCCCTAATCTTTGATCGTAAAACAATGTCAAAATTTTCCCCTACCCTCGGGCAAAGAATCCATCTCCTTGTATTCCCCCACATATCTCCTTGGTAGGCCCGGGGGTCGACCCCACGGGGAAGCCAATGACATGTGCATTAGAAACTCGTGACATAGCTCCCTTCTCCACACGAGTCCCCTAAAACGAGTGCGTGGGAAACTTATTCTGTCCCACGTGCTTCCAAGTCCCTCAAGGTTTTAGCCAAACTATTTTGTAAATAATGAAATGTCTCTCTATACACAGAATAAATAATTAATTACCCAGCCTTGTTGGTGCTATTTCTTCGAACGCTGCCCGAGCTTCAGCGTTGCTGGTTAGCAGCAATCTTCCCAACATCGCTGAAACGCCTTCCAAGACTGGATCGCCACGGACTTTATGATAGGATCGTAATCCAGACTGGCAACCGAAGGAGTAAATAGCCAGATCAAGGAGATCTGAAATTAACGGCGGTACAACCTTACTTTTCGAAGCCACTGTTTGCGTCGCCGTAGAAGATGTTGATGACGAGGACGCCATATTTCCACCGTATATACAGAAGGTCAAGGAAAGTGAGAGGTGACAGAATTTCAAGAAACCTGTCCCCAGGGCCTTGTCCGCGTTCAACATGGCGGAAAACAAGCCACTTTCTAAACCAATGAGAAGCAAAACCAAAACCAATCGCGTCTTGCACGCGCGTATTTTCCCGCGCTTTACGCCTGCTACATGTAATTGCTTCGTATTCTGATTGGCTCGTTGCACTGCTTCTGTTGTGATTGGTCAGTAATTACTTTGGTTTTGGTTTTACGACACTCAATTGAAAAGCGCTCTATCACATATACTTTACATTCACATATCGCACTTCGTAGATTTGACAACATGCCATCTTCAAACCGTTTGTCTTTTCTTAGACCACTGTATGATATAGCTGTCTGGCATTTTATTTTAATGTTGGGATTCGTTAAGAAGCCAAGAAGGAACACGTCAGAACTGAAATTCACATGGAAAATGCACGAGGTTGTTGCAAATTTTGTTTGCAAGCTGCTGGACGCGAGACCATTCGACCACCTGAAAGCCAGGATGGAGGAAGAAGAAGTAAAGACGGCAACAGAGAGCTGGAAACCAGGAGAGAGAGCCACTAGAAAAATGATTGAGTGGTGCCAAGATCAATGGCGAAGAAAAAAACCAGCGTACCCGAAAGAGGACTGTGCTTTCTCCGTTAACGAACCCTGCACCATGCCTTGGTTTGACGACATGCCAGTGTGTTTTAATTGCGGTGTCCCTTGCCCCGAGTGCAGAACTGAACTTTCAAAGGAAATACCAATGGAACTGTCTACAGCCCACGCCCTCCTGGACTTCGAGGAAATACACGCGGACGTGGATGAGAGCTCGTCATCGTGCAGTGTTTCAGCGGAGAATATGGAGAATGAATCAAGCGAAGCCATGACATCAAGAATGACCTTAAGGTCGTCTCGTAAAAACTAATGTTGTCGTTTGCTATGCTGACCACTGAAAGCAGTTTGTCCGTAGTTATTGTTGCTAAATCTCGTTGACAGAAAGGGCCATATTGTAATCGTTCTTTATGTTACCAAATTGGAGGCCCGTTTACACAGGCGATTTTTGTCGCGCAACTCGAAGTAAATTTTTGTCACTTCAAACTAGGTGCGATGTCAGCGTAATTTTAGTGCAAATCGTCCTACGGTATCGCAGTGGTTTCGAAGGTTATGGGCTCCTGGCAAGAGTTGATGCAACTTTACTGCCATTTTTTGACAAAACAGTGTTTCGTGAGTTGCATCTCAAAGGGCGGACAAATTGCACCAACTTGCGCTGAAATCGCACCTAGTTTACTCGTGCGATTTTGAGGTTGCGACTTTTCAGTGCGACAGAAATGGCATGTGTAAACGGGCCTTAACAGTACCAGGCGCGCGTTTCTCAAAACTGGCGAAAATGTTCCGTACCGAAAGCACACGATAGAATTTGAGTAATACGTTGACTAGTTTGTCCAAAAAGCTCGTACCATTAGACAGAAAACTGACTTGAATTACGGTATACTTTTTGGGCCCTAAATGTTTTATGGAGTTTTGAGATACGCATGCCAGGTGACGAGAAAACTCATATCGTAAATAGAGATGGGTGTTGCTTCCTTAATCTGTGGAGACCGAAATTTGAAGATTGCCAGCACTTAGGGTACCAAATTGTGAAATGACCGCTTTGGGAATATTGAATTGAAAAAATTTGTCAGCAACTGATTCTCAGGAGTGTGCACGAGGATTTAATGTAAAATTAGTAGTGAAAATTAATTTGAGCTACGCCCACAAAGGGAGATTCCGTCATCTTTGGAACGGATTTTCAAAAATGCACGAGAACTAGAAGTGTAATCGTCCAATATGGGATCCCCTTAACACTCTGCCGAACCGTTTAAGGTGGGAGGTCTGGTTAATTATTGTTCTAATAATTTTAGTCATTGGACAAATTAATACTGTAACGATCTGTTAGCTTTAAGTTACTTGCATTGATGAAAAGTTACCGTAACATTAATTGGGAAATAAAGAAGCACACTGAAGATGCAAACATTTCCTTTTGGAACACAGAAAACAACTGTGCAAAGTCTTATACTAAAAACAAGCATATAAGACAGACGAAAAAAAAACCTTGGGCTGAGGAAGAAATAGGGGTAATTGAAACCATTCCTGTCGCAAATTACAGTGATAGTGCATCCAAAATTCAAAAGCTATGCAGGCATCAATCGACTCTTGGGAGGTCGCCTGGGTCTGGATTCACAAAATCCTACTCTACAACAAAATAATACACACCACGCCACCAATTAATGCAAAGCGCACCAACCAATGCTCTGGAGGTGGCTCAACTATTGATTTTTTTCGTCTGAAATTAAGGTATCAACCAAAATGTCAAACCTCGGTAGTCACTTACAAGAAGTTATGAACGTAGTCAGGGAACAGAATAGGAAAATATTCAGTAATTTGGAAAGGTGGTCACACAGGGAAGGTATCCTTGAATACTAGGAGGAATAATTAAATTATTGTTCCTGGCATATCAACCTCTAGGTTGAACTGGCAAATTACAAAATCAGTCACTATAGGGCATCTTTTATAAACTAAAGATGTGCTTTATTATGACATATACAAAAAATATAACATACAACAGTTTGCAAAGAACGCACATTTGCAAATGAGTGCAAAAGTTCAATGTTGCATCAAATGTGAATTACTTTGTTTCCTTTTTTTTTAGTTCAGAAGCCTCCTGAACATTTGCCGTTCCAATCACAATTAAGCTTGAAGATTTCTTTCATTACTGAGCAAGCTATGTAGGGCTCAACACTAACTTTTGACACCACTTTCCACTTTGGAAAGCAAATTTCAAAATTTTCCTTCCACCTCATAATTTCACTTTCCAAATTGTATTACAGTATCATAGTTGCTAGCCACGTTTTTCTTATCACGTCTCATTGATAGTATTTCTCATTTGAATGTGCAAAACCAAACCAAAATAGACTCATTCTTTACTGCTAAGTTTTTCTGCTGCTCCCACTTATCTCCAATATGTCGCATTTGCTTTCAACATCTGCTTACTATGTGTAAATTATTGTTGTGCCCAGACCTCCTTGGGAGTTTTTTCGATCCTTCAATAATTTATGATGGAAAAGGTGAGACTTCATCTCGAAATTTGTCCTCACCAAGAATAAAATCAATGCCTGAGAGTTGTTTTGTCATTTCATTAGCAAACATTTTGACTTTAAGGCCATTAAAAAAAATTCTGCTTTCCATCAAAGCCCAACATTTACTTTTCAGATCAGATGAGTATTTTGGTTCATTTTGGTTTTTTACTCTCCAAGATGTAAATTTACTTTCCAGTGGAAAGTGGGTAAGTGTTAGTGTCAAGCCCTGCTATGTAAAAGCAAAAACTGCTAGCATACACATAAGGGGTTAATTATTATTTGTCTAGTTTTCTGTATCAGTGTCTGCTGCATCTTGCACATATGAACATATGCACATATAGGTGGAAAATTGCTCACAAAACACACTTATAAATCAAATAAGTAACGAATTGTAGCTGCATTGATCATTTAGAAATAAACGACAGCTAGCATGATAAGCGTGACAACAAAAATAGAGCCTTTGGTGTTGTGGACCAGCGAAATCTCTGTGGTAACCCCTTATATGGAGTAGCCAGGTCGATTTGACCTTCTACCCTCTGGGAATTGCAAAAATGGCGACAAAATTGCGTGTAGAGAAAGAGTTACATTAGATTGTGCAAGATCAGCTCACATGGCTTGAAGTGCGCACAAGCTGCCAGTAGCAGGAAAAACTATAGTAAGCAACATCCAACACCTGAATGAGCCCATCTCTGGCTCCCACCTGGTAGGCACCGTACTATTAGATAGATTTAGAATCACATTTATGGTAACTGGCAGATTCAAGATGATAATTCTTAAAATTAGGAAATGAACAGTTAACTGTGCAAAATAATTCTTATGACATGAAACTTCTTATTTATTGTGTAGATATTAAATGAACAGTAAATGACAAGTAAAGGGTAAACCTGGTCACGTGGTAGAAACATTGGCATTTGACAGTTGCTGTAAACATTATTCTAAATCTCTTGATTATCTAAGGGGTTTGAACATCCACATTTTGTGGTCTGACACTGGTTGGCCATCATGATGTTCTTTAATCATTTCTGCCCTAGCATCTTGGGTGTAAAGCTCAAAACTGTTTGACTTCCTAAAACAAAATGGAACACTTCATTTAGTCCATTTCACTGATTTCAGCTATAAAAAGGAAAACTAGAGTCAAGCAAAACAGCTATCTGTCAGCTATCAGCATTTTGACAGGTCTAGAGGAGTTTGCAACTAAAGAATAGATGAATAAACTACATCATATGCCCAAAAAGTAACTAAAAATAAGATATAAACAAAGAGAGACCATGAAATGGGCTTTAATTGCTAGATATAGATTAATACAAAAATTTTGAAATTTCATAACTGCAATAATGTTAAAATCTACATCATCTCACATACCATCTGCCTGCCCTTTTGATAGAGCTGTCGTTCGCTCCACACCTTGCGGCCCATCGTGCTGCAGAACGTCTTATACTGTGAGTAGTGAACTCTTTGCTAAAAAGAGTCTTTGACATCTGAAACAATATAAAAGTATGCCACCACCAATAAATGATATCCGGAACAAACTGCAAGTACACTATCCAAAAGAAAATAATAATTTATTAGGTACCCTTCCTTGCATCCCCACATCTCCCATTTCATATCCCTATGCCCTAAAACTTACATCCATTCTTGACTAATCTTTTTCATGCTGCTCTTATTTTGATATGTTGATTTGGCACAAAATTTTATCATTTACTTGCATCAACCTCTCTAAGCTCAGTTACCATTAGTCTGTTTTCATAGTAGACAATAAATATAAGAAATATAAATACCTCCAAAAAGGTTTTCCGGTATGATGTGACACCACGAGCACAGTTGGGAAGCACAGCTCTGTTGTTTTTAGCAACTCGAGGAAATATATAATTTTGACCTTTTTTAATTCCTATAGGTATAACAACAAAAACATTGCTCATTAAGGCTAATGATGGAATTAAGAATAGTACCTCTTCGCGAGGGGTGGGGACAACCACCCTTCATTTTTATGGTAGTACATTTCATCAGGGCAAAACAAAGACACAGGGTTCTAGATAGGTTTTTTTGAGGCAGGGTGTCAACAAGGACATTCCCACTGCTCCTACCAAACTATTACAACTTTTCTACTAATTTGTCGGGTCGTGTAGCTGACGTTGTAGGACCTACCATTTGGAACAATGACAATATTAAATCAAATGGAAAAACTTAAAGCTGATTTCCTTATTGATTTACTCAATATAAAAGACTGAAGAAATAAAATCAAAATACCAGATCCTTCTACATACAGGTTCGCTTAAACAGGAATTATATCATAAATTAAAAGAAACTGTATATTAAAATAAACTGTGACAACAATTAAATTCAACAAACCTGTCATCAGTAGCCACACAAAAAGGGCAGTAACTGGGCATAGCTCACGGTTTAGAGTGTTGGCCCAAAGAGAAAGTGTCACACCTGAAATTATATTAGGGTAAAATAATATTCATTAAGGGACTGCCCCAGGGTAAATTTACTGGCAGCTAGTAAACATCACTTTGCCCAAATTTTTAAGGCATTTTTCACAAGAATATGAATAGTGTTCCATAAAAATAAAGCATTTGTCAACTTCAGAAACAATAATTTTTTGAAGGTCAAATTTTGTTACATATACCAACAACTGTTAAACATGTTACTGATTAATGCAACAAAAGGACATCACATGGCACTATTTAAAAATAGTGAGTGTCAAAAGTTTCAAGCAGTTGATTTAATTAGCGCTTAAAACACATTAGGCAACCTGAAGTAATTTTTTGGTAACTGAAAGATGCTATTTTATACTTAAACTAAATGTAATGATCCATTACAATCATAACTAGAGCCACAGCTGGTCAAGAAGAAAATAATACAACTAGTACTGCTGAAATGCACAAGAAAATTGGATGCAAGTCAAAATATCTTAACAATGCTTAAGACATAACACCACCAACCCTGCCTGACAGCTTAGACAGGGTGAATACAGCTTTTGCTTTTAATATGCAAGTTATTTTAATAATTAAACTGTGTTTTTTGACTGCAGCATAACAAGTCACCTTTTGCCTTTTTGTCTGCTTTTGACCATGGTATTTTTACCTCAACCCTCTGTGGCATTCTGCCGGAATCAGCTGAATATAACAATAAGATTTAAAGTTTGTTTAAATTTTAACATTAGTTTATTTTCTGAAATAATTGGAACATTGTGTAGTTTTTCTTTTAGTTAAAAACTTTCAGCACCACTTAAAGTGCTACTATGATCAAATTCTTATCCCCAGAATTTTTTAAGTTCATCACATAGAATTCCAGGAAATATTAAAAACACCATTTACCCTTTGTAAATATCTGCATTGGTTGCAGATAGTGGTATTTAAGTTTGAAAAATGTGTAAAATATGCAAGTGGGATGACTGATGGCTTCATAGTATGAATCCATTATGTTTGCAGTAATTGTTTGTGTGCTAATTATGAATGGTTTTGACACACCACATGTGCACACAACATTATTAATTTGCCCTACTGATGTGTCTACCTACTGACTGCATCCACTGACCGGTGAATAACACTAATTAGCATGTATTCCACATATATGTAATAAACTAAAACTCCATGCAAATTAAAATAAAAATCACAAAAGACTACTGAAAGATATACAGAAGAGGAGAAACTTGCTTGTGATAATTTTGTCTGGGATAAATGGAACAGACACCAAAAAGGCTATTTGCTTTGAATTTACTTCAAGATTCCCTGTAGGTTTTGCGTTGTTTACTAAATATACAGTTGATATGACTTTATTCAAAGTTTGGAGTGCCAACAAAAGAGATCAGAAAAGAGTTTTGGTGCACAATTTTTCGGATTTGGTTTGAAATAGGTAAGCGATTTTAGAATAAAATATTCATTCTCAGCTGGGAGCCTGGCAAAATGCTTCATGCAATGAGTGATTTGCTATAGATTTAAACTTGATTTGCCCATTTTGGGGCTCTGACATGGGGGCATTTGACTGTCAAAAATGGAAACACAGCAGGGCATTTGATCAAAATTTTTCACTTTTGGAATTGATTGATACATCATAGGCACTTGGAATTTCTCCAGCCCTCTCTTTGTTACATATTAATGTCCATATTCTCTCTGTGTTTTCAAGCCTTAATGGAGTGCTAAATCTAGGGTCTATATGCTGGTTGAAATTTACATTAACCTGACTATTATATAGATGACCAAAATTTTGGAAAAGATTACAAACCTGCATAGTTTGGAGGCAATTTTAAATGACGCAGTTTAAGGCGTAATGGTTCCTCCCCTCGAAGGAAAAGGGCAAATGAAAAAAGGGTCACTGTCCAAAGCCATAATCCTCGCATACCCTATCACAAATATCATTAAGAATTATAAGAATGGAATAAAGAAAGGCTTGCCCCATAATATTCCATAGTCATAAGCTAGAAAAAATTGCTTAAGACTGATCAAACAACATGCACTCATAACATAAGAATTTAATTGACTTCTGTCATTTATACTATTAGTATAGACTCAATTACTACACGTTATAGCTGTGTCAACATGAGGAAAGCTAACTATGCTACCATTCAATCTAATATCTTGTTGTAATTGTTGTATTCCAACAATATTTTAAGACATAAATACCTCTACTGTCTTCAAACAGTATTGACGCATTCTTGTCAACTGGTGGAGGGTGAATGGAGGGGCCTTTTTTGGTTCATATGCCACCCTCCCTTGACGAGTGTCTTTTCTTGTAGGCCGAGATGACCTCCTGACAAGCTGCTTTATGGTCTGTTTCACAGCTAAAGAATGTGATAAGTCACATAATAGCTGTTGTTAGTGATACCATATACAAGCCATTGTTTGGTAGCAAAGTAAAAAAACAAAGAAACAAAGGAAATAGAATAAACACAATAAAGAACCAATTGTCATTATAATCTAAGTTGACAAACTGATAGCAAATATTTCAACTTCTGATAAAATGGGAAATCAAAAATGACACAAAGTCAGGTAGCTGACACAATCTTTAAGACTGCGAGAGAAAGAATATTTGCAAGCATATACAGGAACAAGCACAAAGTAATCAGGACATTATGATTTTTGTTCAGTTGTATTGTTATGACAGAAGGGCACAATGGCAAAAGTTAAATAGGTTCGCTTAAAAAAAACAAGTATAGTTTCAAAGTCAAACAACTTGGCTGAGCCTCCACTGTCACAGATTCTCATTCACATTCACCCAATTGTTTTTTAACATAGCGCTTCTTCCTGGCAAGGTTCTCTTCTAAGGTAAAATAAATGCATAAAAGAATAAACTTGCCACAAACTCTGTCCCAAGGAGTATAAAAAAAAAGCATATATGTGCATTTTTTGAAATTACCTATAGCCATGTGTTCCCATGTAGCCCAAAGTGTGCATTATATAATGAATAAACAAAATAATTTAACCAACAAGATTTCATTTACCTGGTGAATTCATGGGATTGCCCTTGGCATTAACTTTTTGCGACCCATCTGTTGAAACTTCAACAGATTGGCTGTAAGGCCCTGTATGACCAAATGCATTGAACCAGTAGTTAAAGGCTGCAGCATGGCCTCTAACAACTGGAGGCTTAAGGCCACGGCAGCGGAGTGTTCCCAGCCTCTTGCCTTTGGTCTCACTCAACATCTCTGAAAGCAAATTACACCGTATATAGTTTTATCTCTAAATTAGTGTGACAGTCCTAGTAGCAATATTTTTCTACCTTGTAAATGTTGAACATAATAATGACATTCTGTTTTGACAAGAATGCAGTTAAATGCATGAGCAGAAAGATGTGGCTACAAGGATTATCATGCATGACTGACTGTTCACACAAGGTTGGAAAATCATTATAATAATTAAAAAAAAAACTGAAACTTTTCTCTGAATTATAGTACTATCTGACCAATCATGTTAACACTGGGCAAAATCTTTGTTCAATTTAAGGTATAATCAAATGGTATTGATTAATGAATCAAGAATCATAGTGGATGTCACTTCTTTTCGCCAGCAGCATTGGTATCTCATCTAAATTACAACCAGAACACTCAGATATCTGAGAAGTCCTCAGTTCCATGAGCACTTTGGTAACTATCAAACATTTTCACCCAATGTCATGTTGGCAGAGCATGTTTGAACATTTAGCCGTCTCTCTCAACTTTGCATTGAAATGAATTTCCTTGTTTAACTCTTGTAAAATCGTCTGGTGTTAGACAGAGTGAAATCTATAAAATCACTCTTGGGTTTGAAAGGGTTAATATTCTCATTAGCAAACTTTTTACCATTTAGCCACCCCCAAAAAAGTCTACAAAGCTGGTAAAAAGCATGCAAATGAGACAGATAACGTCGAAACTTCAGCGATAATGCACAGTAATCGTTCGGTGGACTAACTTTGTCTTGTGTTAAATGTTTGTCCATTTCGCCACTCAACGTGTTCCCTGGCGTGTTTAGCAAACACATTTGAACAAAATTTGATCGTTTTTCGGGGCTTTACATGAACAAAGAAAAAATTAAAAGACGTATAACAAAATAAACCTTCAGTGAAGGTGATTTAAAATAGAAACGACAATTTTATCTCTGACATCAGCATACACTGGATGCATTAATGCCAAAGGTTTGTTGACACGAACGTGTGGTGTGAAAAACTGCTGAATTAATCAGTTGAGCTTTAATGAATCGATTTCTCCCTCCACTTCAATCTTATCAAGTCAAACTATCCAAGCTGTTGCCGTGGTCCAACTCAAGTTGTGTCTGCAATCACACGGTCGAGTTTATAGGGATAAAGGCCAGACAGTTCACCACAATAATGGACGATAACTTTCGGAACACAGAAATTAAAATGGTGGATGCCGCTCTTTAAAATATGGTTTTTGGGGCTGTCTTGCTACACTACGTTTATACACTGGACAGGCGATTCCCCACACTAATTTAACCCGGTTTAAGCGTCAAGCGGTACAAAATTATGCTTGGCTTGACGGATAAATTCGCTCACAATCTTACATTTAAGCTTAAACTGATTAAATACTGACTTACGCATATAAGTCTGGATTGTTGCCGCCAAAAACGGTCTTTTGTTGGGGCCAAACAACACGGCATCATCACCATTCTCTTTCGCAAAGTTCTCAAGCGACATGAGCCGGAGCTCGTACGTTCTGCTTGTCTTCTCGTCATGCGCCTGAGTTTCGTTTTCTGCTGCAAGCCTTGCACCCGCAGCAAGATTCGAAGCAAGAAGGCTCCCTATATCGTCTTCGTTGCCACAGCTCTGAATGTACCGTAGTACGTTGGGACTACGACCTTTGTAGTTCTTTTTGCTCTTAGGTGGCATATTAAAAAAATTGACCCACGGCCTTCCAACGCAACGAATGCTACGCGAGATCTTCAATTGTCAGAGCTCTAGGATGACGTATCAGGAGGACAACAATTTGATTGGCTTATTCTTGCAGGATTCCTACTACCCCCCACTTGCTTTCCTGCAGATTCCTACCAAAAGAATAATCGCCCATTATTGGGCGACTCCGTCGTCGTCGTCGTCGTCGTCGTGCGTACGCGCCCACGAGCAATACCGCTAGCCATTTTTACCATGAGAAAAGCAGTTGACGGGTTTCTATAGGTATGGTGCTCCGCTTGACGGCCCTTCGGGCCGTCGGAGCTCCGCTAATATATAACTGTATCCTTAGTGACCCTTACTTATTTTACTACTTCCCTGTCTCTCCCTTTTTTTCCATGCTAATCAGATTAGCTGTTGAACCCTCGATATCGACTAAAAGTTCTCGTTTTGTTTATTTAAGGCATTGACGAGAAACAAACTGCAGTTCAGTCTTTTGTCGCGTTCTTGGCGAATTTGATTTCGGTGCTCCAGTTTGTTTTCTTTCTGTCTTTTTTGCGATAAATGTTTTAAGATCACTCAGTTTAGGGGACCTCCACAGCTTTCAATCTCTTGTTCAATAAGCGCATTGCTTTTCCTTCGACTTTTAAGTTAGTTCCTAATGTGGGAATGAATCAAAGTGCACCAGTCTTGCTGCCTCAACAATTTCGTTGCTTGACTCACTTGTTATATTATAACGAAATTACCGAGAAGCATTTTGCTGTATTGGTTTTGTTGGTTCAGTTTCAACAAATTAATTTCCAAATCTTTTCCCGTTCTTTTGTGAGCTGCGGAAAGAGTTTTAGCCAGGATATTAAGAATTGAATAAAGCGCGAATGTAACTGCTACAGACAAAGATGCCAAGTTTCCTATGCTAAATCACTCTCGTGGATGATTTATTCAAATCAACCAATTTCTATAGACGAAAGCTAAGATTGTTGTTAAGACCTATCCGGGATACCATTAGGAGCTTGTCAGCAGCGCTAGTTTCAGACTTTAGGCCTCGTGAGACTAAAACTGAATCTGAAACGACATCAACAATCGGGAAAACTGAAGCGAAACTAATTTCTGTGATTGCCAAATGTTATAACTGGTTAACTAGTTATGACTCGCATTAACGGTGTGACCAAACTGAGCAAACAGAAACTTTTTTGACCACCTTTGAAGCGTTTTGATAGTAACATCTTTGACATCTCTTTTGTAGTTGATAACGTCAAAGATATTAAACTTTAGATGCGCATCAAAGTTAACTATTATACAAATGAAAGCAACATTAAACAGCACGTTTTCGCTGGCCAAGATATCGACCAAAAGTGCGCATGCAGGACCTTTGGCCAGGCCTTTATCACTTTTGACACTCTGGCAAAGGCCTGGTAAAGACAGTCTTTACCAGGTCTCAAAGGTGGCCATTCAAAGTTTAAGAGCGGAAAAGGCAATCTTTTTACAGTGCTACCCGTAGCACTAAACGTAACCCTGAACCTAATCCAAAGTCTAACCCCAACTTGATTACTCCAGCCCTAACCCCAACCTCGAAGCGAAAAGCCAATTCCTTTAGGTTAGGGTTCTTAGTGTTAGGGTTTGGATTGCTATTGCGCTCTCTTAAATTCCTTCGTCTCTTATTTCGGGAGCTTTTAGATACCGTAAAATCCCCCCCCCCCTCTCTATTAACACCTCCCCCTCTCTAATAAGCCCCCCGTTTGGAAGTCGGTTTTTGTAATAACCCCCCTCCTCTCTAATAACCTCCCCCCTGTCCCTTTGGGACATGAGATTTTGCAATTAGTCCCTACTATTCCCTGTTAACAAATCCACTTTGTGAGGCCCAGTTGCCCAGTTGGTTTGTTTCAAACAAATAAACACTCAAACACATAATACTGTTTGCTGCTCTGTATTAGATAATTAAGTTTCACTGCAGTTGTTTGAGTTTTGTACAAAAATATATTTTAAGAAGAAAACGAAGTGTTTAAGATTTGAAATAAGCCCCCTTCTCTATTAAGCCCCCCGTTAATGAGGCCTAAAACTACTGTAAACGAAGAGTGTAAACTATGAATCCACAGAGCTTGAAAGGGCCTTTGATAATGACGCACATAGGTACGCAAAGCGTGCTTGAGTTATTTTGTAATGTTTTCTCAATGGATGACGTGTCAACGAGTTGTGTAACTTAGAACTTGTTACAAACAGGGTGGGAAATTATAACCGAATATCGTGATGTAATTTCAGTCATAGAAATGGGTAAACACGTTCGCGAATGTGGTTTCTCTTCTCCCTTTACCGTCAGTGAAAGAACCGTTTGCGTCATGATGCCTGTACTCAGTGATAAATAATAATGGAATATTTTCCTACTGCCTACTGTTCCTTTGGAACGCAAGACCTTAATCCGTTTGGCTTAAAGGGGAGAAATTGTGCAGGTTAAGGTATAGGAATTCACTTCCAGTGGGTTTTTTGCGAAAAATTGATCTTGCTCGTTTTCACTTAGCACGTTGTCACCTTTCTTGTTTGAAAGGAGTAAGAACAGATACTTCTGATGGGACAGGAAGCTGCTTGACAAAGCAGAAGGAAGGAAGAAATACAGTAAGACATATTAAAGTTGTTCAAACAGAATTCTACAAGACGCAAGGATGTAAATCAAACTGCATGTGGTATAGAAAATACCTAGTGAGTAGCTTTTGCTTCAGTTCGTCAGTGTCAGTAGTAACAAAAAGCGTGACGCATGAGCCTGTCAGTGACTTGGAATGGGAACTGGAATACGAGAATTGCTTTCTTCGTGACGTCAAAACAAATCCTACTTAATTTCACAACAACATTTAATTATCAGAGCATTTCAATCAGTTCAACGACTATTAGAAATCGTGTCTGCCACCGGTTTACATTATCGTACTGTTACAAGCAGTGACTGAAAATACACAGAAACACTGCATGTCGAATTATTGATTTGAATGACTCTCAAAAATGACCGGTTCTCAAAGCCTGGTTTCTTCGTTTGTGGTCCTTTGTGGTCAGAGGCGGTCGAGTGTCCGTTAGATTATTTCCATTCCATCTTCATATTTCAAAGGGCTTTTTTTTTTCCACTGAGAGAGACCAACAAAGACCCTCTTGAACTTTTAGGCGTAAGAGAAGGCTGCGACCGAGTGATAAAAATTTTTCTATCAAGTAGCCCCCAAAGTCGTGTGTGTTAGGCAGATTCTAATTGGTTTCTCTTTAGAAGACATTAATAAAAATAATTCCAGGGGAGGCAGGAGAGTCATGTGTGTGCTGACCGCAGTTGCTCGAGCTCCTAATGACCGCTGAAAGCTTCGCGAATTTATTTCTTTCAAGTCAGTATTTTCAAACCATTTGCTCACGCTGTGCTCTATTAACGAGGAAATTGAAAACTTTACTATCGTCTGGTCAATCAAGGACTGACACACAAGTCCACACGGCAAAATAATCCGCTAAAACTTCAAATGATGGTATGCCTTTTTCATATCGTTACAGAGCGTGCTTTACCTTTGTTGAACACATGAGCAGTAACACTGACCCACGTACTGTGATGCTGACCAAAGCTAAGCCCGGCTTCGAGATGTCCTGTTAATGTTTACCTGCTACTCTAACGATTCGCGTATGCGTTGAACACAGAAAGCCTCGCTCTTCGAAATTACTACCATAATAGTGGTACCGGTCTTTTTCTGATGATAATAAAGATGGCTAGCAACTGTATCTATGCGGCGCGTAACATTTCACCTTTCTGTTTCTTTGCGCAAGGGTAAGCTAGTCTGTCTGCTGACCAACAACGATCTTAATCTGTGACACATTTCAAAAGAAAATTATATTATAATTATATATTGCTGAAACAATGCCTTGTAAAGTAGCAGTTATCTAGTTGGTTGAAAACATGATGAACCATCCACCCAACGAATTAACGTCCGATATAAACTTCTTCCTTCTGCAAGCTGGCTAAGAATGCTATTAGGTACGGTCGCAAGAGATAGCTCAAAAAGAATTAATCAAGTAGATTTTCCCAAAGGATAGCAATTATATATTGTAGGAAATGAACTAGCTAAAGTCAACGAAATTGGACTATTGTCGAACCTTCCTTTGCGACTACCTCCTGTAAGCGACAACTTTTCCAAATACTTTTTCCCAAACATTTCCCACTCAAATCACAGTAATTGGAATTCTCGAAAGCAACCGCGATCACTTTTTCATCTGACCGTTTAAAATTTCCAGTTGTATTTAACCTCCCGTTAGTGACCACTTGCTTTATAAATTTGTTGGTTTGAGATGTTGTTGTATGGTTTTAGCACGTTTAGATGAGCATCAAGCATGGAGTGTAAATTTATGACATGCTAATGAAATTTAGACCTCATTTCGTCTGACCTTTTAGGGCCCGCGCAGCAAGTTTGGAATAGGGGGGGGGGGGGAGTAAGGGGGAGGTAGGCTCATTCGAACGCGTTAGCGTGAGTTAACTGGTCCTTAGAAATGGCTGAAAATGTATTTAAAACTAACATGATGTTTTGAACCTTATGTACTTTCAGCAAGAAAACAGCGGTGTTTTAAAACAAGAATAATCAGATTCCGACATCGATTTGTTTTAGTATTACTTGCTTTTTACTGCTAAAAATTGGAGTGGAGGAGGAGTGGGGGGGGGGGGGGGGTGATAAAGCCCCCCTCCCAGCCCCTCCCTCTGCGCGTTCCCTGCCTCTGGTATAATCGGCCACCTCTCATAAGAGATCAACAAGGCTTAACATTTTGGGTGGTCGCTTGCGGGAGGCTCGACCGATCAGGTCCAGATTGTCCACTCGCACCTTGATGTACAAGATGAGTACTGAAGCGGATTAAAAATAAAATTAAAAAAAAAAAAAATAGAATGTACGAACGACGACCAAGACATGAAATGCTTTATGCAACTTTTAAAGAAGCCGTTACCTTAGAATGGCTGCCCCTACAAGGTTTAACGAAACAAACTGTGGTATCAGATGCTTTAAGGAAATAATTGTCACTTGTAATTGTTTTCCACGTACCACCCAATTTCTATATTCTACACAATTCTTAGGACTGACAGAATAGCTGTAACAGCTTGGGGTCATTGCAATAGTTCCAGGATAACTTAACAAGAGCAGTATTCAATAAGGGACTTAATCGGATCACCTCTAGCGGGGTAAACATGGACTTTAACTCATAGAAACTCTACATCTAGATGTGATATCAACAAATGGGAACTTGCCTGAATAAGAAAACCGCTCAACCAAATAACTTGTGCTTGTGTTTCACCATCACATTCGGAGATGAAAGACGTCGACGGGGTTAGCATTATAAGTATAACTGAGGTGTTTTGTTGTTTCTCCTAATAAGGCCCTCGAGGAATAATTGGAATGTAAATACACAACGTGTTTAGAGGAGTTCGGAGTACATGTTAAGGTGGCGAGAGACATTCTTCCTGTAATAACAAAGAAATATTTGTGGAGAATTAAGTTAATTTTTCGGAAAAAAGCGGCGATGTTAAACCAGCCCTGGTTGGAATAAACAGTTAACCAATTGTGTGGCTAGATTAAACAATATCCACCATTTATTCGTACTTATTTAAATACAGTCAATACATATCTTCCACAATAAGTGAATTTTTATGCAAGGATGTAAAATGCAGTCTCTATGATCATATTTCCTTACTTTTCGTTTTAAAATTTGAATAGAGAAGAGATGGTCGAGACGCATATGTTTTTTTTTCAGAAGCTTTCAGAGAAGACGTGCCTAATTTTTTTTTGACGATATTTTTGGGCAATATCTTTCTCGTAGGCTTTTAAATATTAACGTTGCCCTTTAACGATCTTTAACTAATACCGTCGCCTATCAATAATGTGTTTCAAACAACTCAACTCTAAAATTTGTCTTAAATAACACTGTTGTTCTTGACCTTTTATAACACAATTTCCAATCAAATAAGTTTCCTTTCTCGGAATTTGTTTCCATAAATCGCCAAACAAGTGCCACTAGCAAGGTTCGTCAGCCTCGTTAATTACCTCATTTGTCGTTAAATTTCTCTCTCATTGTCAGTCGGGACAATGTAATTATCGTGGGTCGCGTGTCGCGGGTGAATTGTCGCGAGTCGCGGGTGCATTATCGTGGGTCGCGGGTAAATTGTCGCGGGTCGCGGATGAATTGTCGCGGCTCAGCGCTCGTCTAATCTCTTGCTTGCTTGAATGTGCTAGTGGCATGTGGAAGTGACGGAGATAGAAGCTATCCCTATCTCAGATAGTGTAAAAAAAGTACCTAAAATAATTGATCAAATGAACAATGATCCTCGCAGTTGTGGACGCAATTAATACAATTGCTTAAAGAAGCCTGAAAAAAAATCTGTACTTCAACGGTGTTTGAACCCGTGACCTCGCGATACCGGTGCGATGTTCTAACCAACTAAGCTATGACACGTGTGAAGCCACTGACGTTGGGAGCCGGTCAATTATGAGTTCATATGTTCCCGTGAAAGAAATGAGTGTAAATGATATATGAAATAAATCATACATGAAATACGGAGATGAAATGAAATGAAGAATGATCCTCGCAGTCGTGGACGCAATTGATCCTTTCAGAAAAGTTGTTTCTTCCTAAATATACCCAAAAATCACCAAACAACTCACAAAATACCCCACAACGTAGCTTCGTGTAATGAAGATAGAGATTTTTTATTGCCTGAAACGCGAACGAGTTATTAACACTAAAGCCATGTTAAGCGACCTAAAAACGGTGGCCATTTATACCACGCCTTAATCAGATTATAGACTTGATACTGTGGAACAACGCGGGTCACATCTCGACGTCGGCCACTTTTTTCTGCCAGCGGATACACACACACACTCTCTCTCTCTCTCTCTCTCTCTCTCTCTCTCTCTCTCTCTCTCTCTCTCTCTCTCTCTCTCTCTCTCTCTCTCTCTCTCTCTCTCTCTCTCTCTCTCTCTCTCTCTCTCTCTCTCTCTCTCTCTCACTCACTCACTCACTCACTCACTCACTCACTCACGACCACTCTCTACAACAGCCACTTACCTGTGTTTTGAAAAGAAATAAACTGAACACGGATTTTCTAACTGTTCTTAAGTTCTATTCATTCTATTTTATTTATTGCATTCCATATCACTCCACCCCACGTTGCACAGTCAACTGTCCAACCTAAGCCCCAACCCCACCCTATGTTCGCTCGATTTTGAGCAGCACGCGTTTAAGACGTTGCAAGGCATTCCTTCTCTTTTTGTACCTGTCAGTCCTGAATTCAAAAAGTATGCACTTTGTTTAGTTTCTTGAAGAACTATTTAATATTTCACGATTTTTCTTACCGCAGAAGGTAACTTCTAAGCCCGTCGAATGATACTCGACTGAAAATAAGACTTTCATAAATTTGCCTTCGAACTGTCAAGGTTCTAGCCTCCTTCGCAGACGTCTTTGGGCTCGTCACGCGTTCCTTGCCCACGAACGTCTGCTGAACTGAAATGCCACTTCCGTTCGTCGGCAGTTAGCCTTTGTTTTGAAGAAACCAATAAAGAGCTGCGTAAGAATGGAAATCGACACCCGATTCACGTGCATCGTCTGTGAAAATAATCCAGGGATCGAAGTTTTACTTTCCATAAATTGGAAAACGAACTATGATGGGCTAACCACCGCGAACGGAAGTGGTAGTTCAATTCAGCAGGCGTTCGTGGGCAAGGAACGCGTGACGAAGGAGGCTATCAAGGTTCCGTCTGTTGAAAAGTTTCAAAGAGGCTTTGCCTTCGTCGCAAAATAATTCTAGGGGAGAATACAATATGCATCGATATTTAAATTAAAGTCATTAAAGTTGTAAGTTATAAGGTTACTGTAATTCTGCGGGGGACAAACTTTTTTAAAATTTGAGTTTTCCACTGTTTGGTAAAAGGAATAATTAATTACTGTAACCATTGGCGAAAGAAAAATTACAAAATGGGAAACAAAGGCGAGAAAAGCTAAAATAATAATAATAATAATAACCGTTTGGACCAGTTAATAAATGGGTCAAGGTGTCGAAATTCGGTAATTCCACCAGTTAGGGGTCTAGAAGTCTTTTGACATTTTTCGCACGAAGCTTCACTGGGGATTTCGAGCTGCATATTTTGCTTGCATCAACATTCTAACCGATTTTCAGACGGTAGTTTAGGTTTTATTTTCTCCAAACATATTCGTTCCGATGATAACTAAACGAACACTCCGTCTGAACGTGGAATTAACTTTCCCGTGATTGAATGAGGCTAGTTTGTCACTTATCCTCTTCCGAGTGTTCCTCAGTTGTCCTTTATTGGTAGGCGGTTACCGCTTTGGCACCATACACCTCCAATGAATTGTGAAAACTGTGCAAACGTTTGGAGGCTAAAACCTTGAGAATTAATTTTGCGTGTATTTCCTCCAGTCGAACTAATTAATCTTGAGCTAGGTTTATCAGTTTTTAACGGAATTTAGCGGAAATGTTCCTCACACGTTTCCGCACCAAATTGTACGAGGCTTTTACAAATTCGAAATATTTTTCCGGTGGCGTCCAAGCGCGTGACACGCATAGAAAAAAATTATATTTCCCAACTTAAAAAAGGATTTTCTCAGGAACCAATCGGAATACCGTTAAAAGGCTCACACACTTTGTTAGCCTATTTTCTTCTGAATGATAATGTCCAATTTGTTTGGATATCCGTAGTAACGCAAGGGCTATTAATTCGATTGAGCAAACATTGTCACTTTTTGGTTTGAACACTTGCACACAGGTGCGATTTTCCGAAAGGCACCCTTGAAGGTTTGCAGTAACTGTAACTTCAATGAGCTTGTTGTATTCTGCGAATTCAAACTATTTTATACCGGATGATAACCTGCTGTTTATACAAAATTTTCTGACGTCAAAGACTCATCCTGAACAAATTACTCTTCTACACCCACAGACTTATCCGCGACGCGCGACAATTTACCCGCGACACGCGACACGCGATAATTAGACACTCCCTTGTCATTCATGAGCTAATCATGAATGACAAAGAAGAAAATAGAGCTATACCTTAAAAAGCAATGACACCAAATTAACTACAGAGAACTGAACTGATAAATTGATGTATGGTCGCATTTTTCGTCTCAACGGAATTAGATTTGGTTTGCAAATACTGGCCTCAAGGTCATATAGAAAAGACTTGCCGCCTTGAATAAAATTATCTAACCTACTTAACTTATTTAATTTCTGAAGACCGTAAAATCTAAAATGCCTCATTCCAGGTATGCTCCTTTGAGCATTTGAAACTTGGAATTCTACCCATACGACCGTACGCAGAAACAAACAAGGTTTTGAGGCTTTCGTGAGTACAGTGCGATATGAAGAAACATTCACCCGGTTCCTGAATGTTTACAGACCTTCGACAGGTAGCTGTTCATTATTCAACTGGTATTTTCGAGCACCACGTGAAAGAATTTAAACTATAGCAAACGTTTCGCCGTTCTTTATTATGGCTTAAGTTTGCCTTTGGCCTGTTGGAGAATCCTTTTCTCATTACAACCCTTGGTATTATTGGCATAATATTCTTTTGTGTTATTTTCCCTATTTCCCTCTCCTGCGCTTTTGTTTGCAGACGCTAGTGTAAAATTATGTCTAAGCTGAATGTGGTGCGAGGTTTTGTGGATGCCCCTGGGTGTAATTCATTCTTAAGAAAGAAGAGAAAACATAGTATTGTCGTTAAAATAAACTTTTCACGCTATACGCTATGAAGAACAAAAGTCAAGACACCTGTTTAAAAATAAACATAGAATTACCTTGTTTCCAAATAGTGCAACCCAGATGGCTGATGAGCCTTAAAAGCGAACACACAACTGAGACAAAACACAACGCTTGAACACTTTTACTCCCTTGTAAATTTCTTATGGTATCATGCTTGCTCCAACATGAGCTCTAAACGCACCGTATTTTTCAAGGAGGTCAATAAAATGCTTTACAAGTATAATCATGTTTGCCTGTCACCAGTATTAATAAAAGCTTCATGTTATCATTTTTTATATAGCGTTCTCAGCATGGAAGTGGAACTTCTAAAAGGCTGTTTGTGTAGATTGTTAAATTTTCTTTTTTAATAAATAAATCTCCTTGCTTTACTTCTATTTTGCGCAGACATTCAATTAGGACCGGGTGATATTTCATTAAGAGGCTCGGGGATTTCCTGCCTATCAAAACAGAGAGAATTCTTACAACTCATTTTCTCTTTATGATAATAGTATTATATGTTAATCCAATTTAGCTGTTTATATAAATCGATAGGACAGAGTGGCTTGAAACATGCCCACGATTAATGCGTAGTAGTAGGACATATTTTGTTGTTATTCAATGCTTCTAGCATTATCAAATAAACCTTGGGAGGTCCCACCGGGTTTGTTTATTTCAATAACTAGTGTCAAATTAAGGTCAGCTTTTTGGCATGGAACTTGTAGTATTCACTTAGACTTAGCCTTAGCGCTTTCTATAGCTAGTATTTTTCTATAAAACATATTTCAATAATGGATTTCTTTAATCTTACTCCTATCTTAAACAACCTGAGGGAGTCCCGTCTTCTTTAGAATGCCAGATCTCAGCAGAGTTATCGCCCAAGTTCAGTCCGCACGAAATTCTATCGCAAACTGTTTTATATTATCGGCAGCATGAGGGCTTTTTGTTTAAGAATAGGAAGTTTTAGAGGATTTTCAAGGGATCTTCGGGCATGTTCGCAATGATGCCTAAACAAAACAATTAGCCAAGAAGTGAATGACTGATCAGCTCCATTCAGCTCCAAATTAAAAGGACCCTATTTTCAAGGAGATCAATAAAACGTATAAAATAATATTTGGATATATTACTCGAAAAGTTGATTTTTTAAAATCTTACTCTCATCTTGACTAGCCCGAGGGTATTCCTTCTTTTTTAGAATGTCTGGATTATCACCCAATTTCACTCCGGACTAACCTCGAAGTGAAGCTGCTTGGCAACCAGTCTGAATTCTAACACAGTCTTCTTATAGGCGGTTGCATCAGGTTTTTTGTTTGATGACAAAAAATTTTAGTGGATTTTCTAGACAAAGTTCGGGTGGAATTCTCGCAAATATGCGTAAACAAAAAGTAAGCCAACTGAGTGGCTGATCAGAGAAACCAAAATTCAACCATTTGTTTTTCATATTTATGTAAATACAGTTAATTTATTTACTACGATAACTGAATTTATGGAGGGAAGTAAGACACAGTCCCTATGATCATCGTCCCATACTTTTCTTTCCAATATTTGAATACAGAGGAAAGGGTAGAAATACATATTTTTTCAGACAAGAACGTCGGAACTTTCGCGACTTTATTTTTGGGCAATATCTTTGTCATGGGCTTTTAAATATTAATGTATCCTTTAATTAACGCCGTCGCCTATCAGTACTGTTATTAAAACAACTAAATTCTAGGATTTTCCTTAAAACAACGTGAGGTTGTTCTTTATCTTACTAATTTCGAGTTAAATTTTGTCTCAGGATATCAGAGTATACAAAAACGCTTTGTTAGTTGAAAAGGCAAACAGTGAACGCATTTTTTGTTTAGATGGCCACATGGGATGACGGCTCTTTATTTGCAATCTTTCAATAATTATTTAGTTTAATGTTCTATCCTTTCTGTGGTAAAAAAATAATTTTTAAACCAAATACTCCTACTTTCCGGCTTTCTCGGAGTTTGTTCCATCAATCACCAAATGAAGTGCCACCAGCAAACGTCCTCAGCATTTGAATACCGAGGAAAGGGGAGACAAGAAGGGCGGAACTTTTGCGATTCTATTTTTGGGCAATATCTTTGTCATGGGCTTTTAAATATTAATATATCCTTTAATTATTGCCGTCGCCTATTAGCAATTTTATTAAAACAACGAAATTCTAGAATTTTCTTTAAAACGCTGTTGTTCTTAACTTGATCTTACTTGTTTCCGAGTTAAAGTTTATCTCAGTTTATCAGAGCATAGAAAAACGCTTTGTAAGTTTAGAAAGCAAACAGTGAACGCATTTTTGCTCAGAAGGCCATGCACGTAGGCATGATGAATAGCATGGCAGCTCTTAATTAAGATCTTTCAATAAAAATTTAGCTTAATGTTCTATCTTCTCTGTGGTACGAAATAATTTTAAACCAAATCCTCCTCAGTGGTTTCCCTTCTCGCAGTTTGTTTCGTGAATCGCCAAATCAAGTGCCACCAGCAAACTTCGTCAGTTTCGTTAATTTTTCTACAAGGAGTCAATGTCATTTATGAGCTAATTGTCTTTGAAAATTAACAGAAAATAGAGCTAGGCTTTAAAATCAATGACACCAAATTTTAGGGAACCTGATACATTGATGTATTGTCGCATTTTTTATCTCAGCGGAATTATTGAATCTTAAGGCTTTCTTTTGGAAATGCTGCACTCAAACTCAAATGGAAGACTTGCAGTCTCAACTTTCCGATTTAAGTTAACTTAGGTAAGTTTTCAACACCGTAAAACCTAAAATGCTCCACGACCGTACGTAGAAACAAACAAGGTCTGGAGGCTTTCCAAAGTGCGATATGAAGAAACATTCAACTGCTTCCTGACCGTTTACAGACCTTCGACAGGTAACTCTTAATTATTCAAGCGATGTCAGTTGTCGAGCACCATGTAAAGCAACTAAAATTATAAAAAAATTGAATTTTTGTCTTTGAGTGAATCCTGTGTTTTTCTTTCCTTTGCTCTGTTGGAAAAAAACATCGATGTATCATATCTCTAAGTCTTATGAAATTAAATGCCTAATTGTCCCAAAAGGCTTCTCTCCCAATTCTCTTCAGCACAGTATTTTTTTGGATACGAAAATTTGGTTTATCAACGGAGTTGATAATGTAAATTGACCACCGTACAGGGATTCGATTAGCTGACGTTTCGAGCGTTAGCCCTTCGTCGGAGCGAATCGAGGAATTGTGAGTTGTGTACGGTTTATATACAGAAAATGGAGCTACGCTATTAGTGGTAACATAGTAACTTAAAAAAAAAAGGAATAAATAAATTGAATGAAAAGCGCTCGTTGATACCGTGGGGATTAAGAGTGCCAATTTGAAAGATCAGTTTTTGCTCAAGATTTTTACGGCCTTCCGTGTTACCTTGATGTAGGGAAAGGCCGGAGATCGACATGTGTTGTTTGGAATGGTTAGGGAGATTAAAACATAACGAGCCAGAGATAACCGAAAGTTAAAAAATCTCCCAAGTCTGGTTGCTAAGGAGTGACGTTATAGGTCTGCATTAGAGCCGTCAACGTACTCCATTTGTGGTTTCACTGCAGGAGCATCTTAGCACACCTTGAAAGAAGTATTGTTTTTGCGCTTCAGCGGCAGAATTTAATTTACCGGCACGCGGCACGCTTACGCCTTGTTCTTATGGCATTTTATGGTTTTACTTGTACGATAAAACGCTAGTTTCGTCAAATGTTATGCTTTAGCGATTCGTTGAGATTTTCGAGGGGATAATCGGCATATTCGGTATGTGATGGACAGAAATTACAGAGAGTGACGCCTTCTCAGGCTGAAATTCTGTTTTATCGGGTGATTTCATTGACGTGCAATGGACTTTGGTAAGTTGTAACTATATTTGAAGCGGAAGTAAATCGCCTTCAGACAATTTTAAAAGCGGAAACACGAACGTAAGAAGTAAGATCGACGTACCTTTCGATTTTGTTACATTGGTACGTTTGGTAGGAATCGCCCACGACATTTTCCCTGGGATTATATTCTAATGTAAATTTTCTGTAAGATTTGATTGAGTTGGAATTCCTTCGGTTTCGGACCATTGTTGAGCGGTAATCTTTCTGTTCAAGCGTATTTATGTATATGTAGCAAAGTTCATGTATATTCCGGCGGAAAATTAATTATATTCTGGCGGCAAATTAAATATATGAAGCCGCGAAATACGCGCGCACTCGTCATCGATCCACGATAACGAAGATCGGGCTGGTGAGGGGGCGCAGAAGTGGGCGGCTCCTTATTTTGTCTTTATAACTGGATATGGGTACTTATATCTTTTACATAGCTGCTCTCTATCAAAGCACAAAATATTTTATCTGGCGACTATTTCTTCCACTTATGGTGGTGATTAAAATAGTGGCAGTTTGAAAATTGAAAATTATCGTTGGAGAATATATTATCGTCCAAAAACAACTTTTGAAAGCCTTTTCAAACTACCAAGGAGTTTAGGACTCTGTGTTTGTTTGTGCGTGGAAAATAGCAATAGTAAAATATTCAAGCGATTTAGCATATGTAACTTGCAGAGAAAAATTTAGGCAAATGTTCTATATCTTTTCTGGTTCATTCAGGTTGAGGTCCTGGCATCACTGTATGCCTGAGTGCTTCTGGGATATATAACATGAACAGTTTTTTGAAGTGCAGATAAAAATCTAGGCAAATGTTCTATATCTTTTCTGGTTCATCCAGGTGGAAGTCCTGGCATGACTGTATGCCTGAGCGCTTCTGGGATATATAACATGAACATTTTTTTGAAGCGCAGATAAAAATTTAGGCAAATGTTCTATATCTTTTCTGGTTTATCCAGGTTGAGGTCCTGGCATCACTGTATGCCTGAGTGCTTCTGGGATATATAACATGAAAAGTTATTTGAAGTGCAGACAAAAGTCCTATATCTTTTCTGGTTCATCCAGGTTGAGGTCCTGGCATCACTGTATGCCTGAGTGCTTCTGGGATATATAACATGAACATTTTTTTGAAGCGCAGATAAAAATTTAGGCAAATGTTCTATATCTTTTCTGGTTCATCCAGGTTGAATTCCTGGCATCACCGTATGCCTGAGCGCTTCTGAGATATTTAACATAACAGGGTTTTTTTTGAAATGCAGATACAAATTTAGGCAAATGTGCAGACAAAAAAAAGTGCAGACAAAAGTCCTATATCTTTTCTGGTTCATCCAGGTTGAGGTCCTGGCATCACTGTATGCCTGAGTGCTTCTGGGATATATAACATGAACATTTTTTAAAGTGCAGATAAAAATCTAGGCAAATGTTCCATATCTTTTCTGGCTCATCCAGGTTGAGGTCCTGGCATCACTGTATGCCTGAGTGCTTCTGGGATATATAACATGAACAGTTTTATGAAGTGCAGATAAAAATCTAGGCAAATGTTGTAAGCAGGTTTAATGACCAAAACGTTTTACATTTGGTACATTTCTTTGCAGAACAATAACGCGTTCGGATGACTATTTTTCGAGAACGTTTTCCTTACTTTAATGCCCTTCAGAGTAATTTAGTCCTTGGACAGTTCGCCAGCATTTTCCAAGTTAAACAAAATTTAACAATGGGGAGAGAATTAGAAAAAGGAGAAGTTATATTTTGAAATGATGATTTCGATACCGTCGCCGTTGTCGCTTTTGCTGCCAAGGTCGGTTTCGGAAGTCGAATACTGAAACTTCCACTTCGACGAGATTATTGAGGAATTATTCAACAAGAATTTTATCAGTTCCTAGGGAAACCGTACGGATAGTAAAAGTTCTGTTCATGGGCACGCAACGATATCACATATTGAAGCGAATTATTTTAGCTCAGTCATGTTAATTTACTTTCACGGTGTTCAAGAAGGGTAATAATTGCAGACTGATTTTTGTAAATTACTCGCAAATATGTTCACTATTACCATGTATTGCAAGTATGTTTGATATAGGAATACGAGCGAATTTTAATTAGCGTTCAAAAGAGATATATCTCCCTCCAAAAACAAAACACGTTAGGGCCGTTTATACAAGAGAAAATAAGCCGCGGCTTACTCTGGCCACGGCTTACATAAGACGCGAACACTCCGTATAAATGGTACAAAATCTACGTTCACGGCTTTCTCAAGCTGCGACTTATCATGGCCTAGCTTGGTGCTTTTACTCGTATAAATGGTTCCTTTCGCGTCTTATGTAAGCCGCGGCCAGAGTAAGCCGCGGCTTATTTTTCTCGTATAAACAGCCCTATTATTTTTCCCATATTGCATGCGAAAGAGAAACAAAGAAAACTCGAGTCTTTGGTTGTAATTTAGTGCTATTTTCTGGAACCGGTGAGCCTACCTCACCAAAACCAAAACAAACTATTGGGTATCGTTTTCCCGTTCCCGCAGTCACTTTAGAATTTAATTAAACTTTCGCCATAAATAAACGTTCACGTTTAAGGATTATGACAGATAAGCGTGAAAATTGACGCCCCATATCAAACAGAAACGAGTGTCAGAAGCGATTCGATTACATTGGAATGTTCAGAGTAGCTGGATATTCTGCTGAGATTGGTGGCAAATTGCCCCCTATCTCAGCGGGATCCAGAGGTATTTTTTTGGTTGCTAAGAACCTCTGGCTCGTTATGGCGGAGCGACAGGTTTGGATGCGTCTTTGTCATCTTTCTCAACATCACGAAGATGTTCTCGGAATCGATCACCTAGTCGTCTTCCTGTTTCGCCGATGTATAAATTTTTGCATAATGTGCAGGTTATGCAATAGATGACATTTGCGGAGGTACACGTAAAACGATCAGTACGATCATACGCTGGTTTAGCGATGCTCTTAACATTTTTTATATTAAAGTGACCTAAGCTAAATGTTGTTGAATTGTTTAAGGACGCCCATATAGCTGAAGTTTATTCTCAATAAGTAGGAAAGAGAAAACATGCATGGTATTATCCGCCGTTATAATTAACTTTCCACCGCCACGGAGGACAGACGTCACACCTGATGTTTTGCCGAATTCATTTAGAAACAAACACAACATTCCCTTAATGGATTCATCACGGGAAGTTGGTGATCCCCGGCCAAATGACGGTGACTGAATCGTTATGTAATCGATAAAACTAACGAAAGTATTATGTAATTAAAACCATAATTTCCACAACTATTGAAGAACATTGTCCAACCCATGCCAACTTGTACTAATTTGCTCAGCTGGTTTATCAGTGAAATAAGCCAAAGTGCAAATGTGGTGAAATCAACTTAGTTTCGAAATTACCTTGATGCATCCCTTTGGTGATGTTATAATTTTGCTGACAGAAGAAAGCTTGTCCCTTAGGCACAATTCGTCACCACAATTAACCAATTGCCAAGGCAGGATATTTTGACGTTGTCTAAGCTCTCACCCTTTAAATTATTAAATTTGGCTTCCTCTTTCAAACCGACCAACCTTCAACAGAAGTGAAGAGCTAGCGAAGAGGTTTGCAGATCAAAGAAGATGACCTACTTAACTTCTTCAATGTTGGTGAAACTCTTGTTTGTTTCCTTTACGATCGGTGCTTTCTTTTCAGCCGTTCAGATGGATAAAGGTAAACTGCCTTGCTTTGTATTCCTTGGCTTGCTTCCTATGGAAAACTTATCCGTTTTTTTGTTATCCTGTTGACACTACCCAGTATTGGACCTTTTGGTAAAATATCCACTTGTTAGTGACACCAGCATTTTGTCCACTTTTCCTCTTATATTTTAGTACTTTTAAAATATGACGATGATGTAAGCCGTGGAAGTTTTTCTCTGCGCTTGAGATATGCCGGTTTTAAACAGGACAAGTTTTCCTATCTGAATATCACAAGTCTTGGTGCAGATCTAATTGAAGACAATATGGAATGTGGGTTGGCCTGTTTGGGAACCTCGTCGTGTTTCTCCTACAACTTGGGTGCCTTCCCAGACATCAACGGAAAGCTGTTGTGTGAGCTGCTACCATCTGATAAGTACAACAACTCGGAAAAGTTGGTCCCGAGTAAACATCATCACCACTTCAGCATCGCGGTAAGTTAAATCTCTCTCATTTTTATGTCAGATAAGCAGATGCAGCAAAACAATCATGTTCGTTAAACTGTATATTTTTTATTTGGTCCTCGTAATGCAAATACAGGTACATTTTTTCTAAGAAAAGTGAAATTCGCGATCTCTCAGAGAGATTGGTCTCCGAATGAATGTGGAGAAATGTGGATAAAAACCTTATAGAGCCATAGGTCAGTTCATTCGGAAGGTAAAAGTTTCATGACACCCTAATTGTTGTTTACGCATGGTGAACATGGTGTTAAATGAGTGCAAGGCGAGTTTTATTAGGAAAGCAGAACATTTTCGTTATATGATGTAAAACATTCCGCAATGGTTTTTGCAAAATTTTAATGCCGTAAAAATGTACTAAAATAGCGAATCCATCATCGAGATGATTTTTTTTTTTTTGGCCAAAATGTTCAGTAGCAACTCAAAGGAAAACATCTTTTTTACTCATTCGTTGGTCAAGAGTCTGGCAGCTGAGGTTTAAAAAGATGACTGACAGATAATAACGTGTAGCGAAAAAGGATAATCCAGCTAAAGAGCACGTCGTCTACAATGAAACGCACGGATCTGAACGGATGGCTACCAGTACTGAAGGGGTAATGAATTCAAGCACGACGTTGGAGAAAAGCCAAAAGGCTTCCTAAAAATATATTCACAGTGGCTGTTTATGAGGGGGTAGTGATATCAATATGTTGCGAACAGACGCCTAAGGATACTGATCCCGAAGTTAAGCCGAAAGATCACTAGTATACTTTCTCCGAACAGAAATTATCGTTCTATCTTTTTTTTTTTTCATTTTTTTAACGTTCATCAAAACATAGGTCTTGCGATGTTAAATACAGTCGACTCCCGATAACTCGAACCTTCAAGGGGAATAGAAAAAGGTTCGAGTTATCGGGAGTTCGAGTTACTGGGAGTTGAGAACAAATGACCGGAAATAAGGAACAACGATGATCCTGTGCACTTCTATTCATACAATGTACTGTGGTGGTGACTGGCAAGGCAGTTACCGCGTAGATGGGGAAGGTATGCAAGTGCCATGCACAATGCACTTCAAGGGACACCAAAAATTTATTGACATCTTGAAGAAAGAGTTAAGCGACAAAGCTTGATGAAATGGGGATGAAATGTAAACGACCCTGAACTGGACTAACTGGAAGAATACTCGCGATCGGTTGCTTCAAATTAATTCAGTGTTTTGATCTACAGTATTGTATATTTTTACTTGTCAAGTCTTGAAAAACGTGGTTCGAGTTATCGAGGGTAAAATTATATACAAAATGTCCTAAAGGGAAATGACAATTGGTTCGAGTTAGCAGGAGGTTCGAGTTATCGAGGGTTCGAGTTACCGAGGGTAAAATTACAGTAAATATATGAATGAAATCCACGGGAAATCGATGTTGGTTCGAGTTAGCGCGAGGTTCGAGTTGTCGGGAGTCGACTGTAGTCTGAAAATTAAAAACCGCACGAACAGTCGACCATCATCAATAATTCACCGCACCCGTCAAAGTCTCCAAACACCCTCGCATATGGAACCGCCCTGACCTCACAAGAAGGAAACAAATCGACTGAAACCAGAGCAAAAACAAAGGTTCAGAACCTAATAAAGATAAATCAACGAGTTTTCTTGAAAGAATATGCAGAAATACGTCTCACAACAAAAAAAGTCACGCAAAGTGTAGCTAATTCTTGATCTCCACGATAAATCTAACATTAAGCTTTAATGTCATGAAGTTCGAAACGAAAGCACTTCATTATTGAAATTATTTGGTTGAGTTAGCACTTCCCGATATCATATCTAGTTTGAGGGAGGTTGGAGATTAATATTCACCAAGATCAGGAATTTTTTTACGGCTCTCGAGTTTTAGGATATTTTTCCTTCTCGGTCAAGAGTAATTTTATTGAGAAGAGAACAATTTCCTCAACTCTACACCAGCCTTAGCCTTTTTCGCTGACGTTCTTTTGGATCCTCACGCAATCTCTCCTTCCCAACGAACGTCTGCTGAAACGAGCGGCGATTTGAGTAGTCCAATCTCTACGCACTTCCCATTCCTGGAAATGTACTTTCGACTTGGACATTTTTTTCGCGTGAGAGATCTCAAAACATCATGGCGGATATCACTGTCACGTTTCAGCGAGTGTGCAAGCTCTGTTCTTCCACTCTTTGCAAACTGAAGGAAAGTCGAAATTGATAAGGGTTTCCCTGTAGATGTAGATGTAGATGCACTCTCTAAGAAGGGACGGCTTTGTCCTGGAACACAGACCACACACTTCACTTGAAAGCAACCGAAGAACACTTTGAAGAACAAACCGGCTTCGTTTGTTAGCGGGCGGAATTTGAGGAATTTCTTAGGCGCTTGGCGAAATGATACCCTGATTAACTTCGGCGACCTTTCGATAATGCAAAACTTTCGGCATGGTCTTCTCTTGAGGAAAAAGAATTGGTGGGGAAAGTGACAAGTTTCAGTGATTTTGCTGCGGTACGTTTCAGAGTTGAAGGTGCGATCGTTGCAGTTAGTTACATCCACTTCTGTTTCAGTTTAGTCTTGCCGTCCTCGCTGCGTTCTTATTTCTCCTTTATCTCCTCTTGAACTACTCGCAGGTCTGGTTTAGTTATTTTAAAGTGAAGTAACTTCTTATAACATTGGGAATAGACGAACGTGTCGCTCAAGGAAAACATAATTAAGGTGGCTCAAAACAGTTTTCAGTGCTTTCTAAGACGTAGATTTTGATGGGTCGCTATAACCACTCTGTCAGTTGATGCTACAATCATGGTATCACAAAACTGCCCAATCATTCGGGAGCACGTTGTTATCATTTTCGTGACGCTATATGTTACCATAGGAACAGTATGACCTGCTAAAGACACCCTTAATTTTAGCTTAAAGTACTTATATTTCAAAAACGGCATGGTGAAATTTTTTATCGTTAACGAAATTTGATAAGCAGGATAAGGCACAACTTTTGGCAAAGTTTAAAAAAATTCTCTACATGGGGTTCAGAGCCACCTTAAATTTTCAGTTCAATGCCAAATTGGAATCCACAAGAGATGATTCACACTTTCTTTTCCAAGTTTTCCCTAAGGACTCGGTCTCTCTTTAATAGCTTAGGTTTGAGCTTGGCGATCCTCTGTCTTTCCGAACTCTGGAATAACTCAAGATTGGCGACACGACGGAGGAGTTCCGCGAACAATTTGTCCGAGCTGACACTGTTCACCAGCCAATCTCCGTAACGATCAGGTGGCTTTCGCACCCGTGAAGGGCGAAGTGTTCGGCACAGATGCGATTCAGAATCCTCAGAGCCAGAAGAACGGTTAGAGGTATCACTAAACTGGTACGTGAGCTCTTGTTCGTTAGAAGGGTCGAGGAAACTTTCAGCTCTCTCTTCGATGCAATCTCCAGGCAGGGAAGACTCATCTGCTGTCTCCTGAGGGTCCTCCGCTGGAGCGGGGTCACTCGGTTGTTCAGCTTCGAAGACATTCTCCTGGTCACCAGAAACCGAGGGTTGGCCACTAACATCTCCAATGCTGTCTGCATCGTTTCGAACACTGTCTGCTGGTTTTTCATGTTCACGGCTAACATCGGCTGCCTTTTTGTACAGCCTCAAATTTTTGATGAACGCCTGGAGGGGCGGCCCATGCTTCGTACTCGGTAGGTTACTTCTGAAACACGTTCCAAGATTTCATAAGGACCCTCACATTGACGATGAAACTTGTCCGGTTCGCCAGGCTTTAGTTGGGGGCTAAACCGCAAGAGTAGGTCTCCAGGCTGGTACACACTATACTTAACACCTTTGTCAAAGGCATCCTTTTGACGACGCTGGGCTGCTTTCAGCTTTTGCCTCACATCTTGGTGGGCCTGTACCAACTTTTCACAAAGGTCAACAACAAACTTGGTGTAAGTTGATTCACTCTCATCGGCATCGTCCATCATTACATCCAAAGAAATTCGCTGCTTAAGGACTGTAATTCATGCATAGATGGCTTGTTCCTTTCCCTCAGGTACTGCTCCAGTACTGGCCCAATGTCTGGATCATTTCTTTGAGCTTGAGAGATGGCATCGGCAGACCACGGATTTCCAAGGTTTACGCCCTCTCCCGCTTTGATGTGGGCGTGTGCCAACGTAGAAACCCTTGTTCGCAATGGCCCAGTTTGGCCGTAAGATGGACAGTCACCATGGAAACGCCTCGGCTTTCGAGACATAGCATCCGCGTTGCAATGTGATTTGCCAGGCCGATGCTCCACCTCGAAGTCGTATTCTTGAAGTCGTTCAAGCCATCGTGCAATCTGACCTTCTGGCTCTCGGAATGACATTAGCCATTTCAATGAATGGTGATCAGTCCGCAATAGAAATTTGCACCCGACCAGGTAGTAGCGAAAATGGTCCACATATGTAACCAAGGCTAACATTTCTAGTCGCGTGGTACAATAGTTCCTTTCGTGCTCATTTAAAGAACGGTTTCCATAAGCCACTACCCTCTCGGTTCCATCGGACTGGACTTCAGAAAGAACGGCACCAATTCCAAGTCGCTGGCTGGCATCAGTGTCCAGTATGAAGGTCCCAGCACCAGGTGAGAAGTCGGGGTAGGCGAGAACTGGAGCACTTGTGAGGTGGGGCTTCAATTCTCCGAACGCCATCCTTTGCTCGGGGCCCCACAGGAACGTTACTCCTTTCTTGCTTAGTCTGTACAGAGGTTTTGCGATAATGGAAAAATCAGCAGTGAACCGCCTGTAATAACTGGCAAGACCAAGAAAACTCTGCAATTCCACTAAATTCTCAGGAGTTGGCCACTCATCTACAGCTCTAGTTTTCTCTGGGTCAGTCTCAATGCCCTGGCTAGACACAACATGTCCCAAGAAATTTAATCGCTTCTTCAAAAACTGACATTTGGCAGGTTTCAACTTCAGTCAAGCCCTTCTAATTCTCTCAAAGACTTGACGCAGGCGATGCAAATGTTCATCAAAAGTAGCAGACCACACGATAATAGGGACTTTAAGCAAGGACTACGGAAGCGTCTAGTACGGTGACCGGAAGTAATTTTGCTTCCCGTCACACGTCATTGGCCTGGTTTTTAGCCGTAGTCAGCTCGCCGAATACGTAGGAATCATGGTGGGCCGGAGTGGAAAGTACGTCAGTCTGTTGATGTATTTTCTTGCACTGTATGTGCTTCGAATGCCAGTGTTTGAACCTAAACGGCAACATACAAGTATTTTATCCCTTTTTGGCCGTCGTTAGTGATTTCTCAAAAAGTATTTCTCGATTTTAAGCACTAAATGCAGTGGGCGGCGTGAAACTCAAACAACGTGTTTCTGGCGAGCTGTGAAAGCAATGTAATTAACCAGCTTTCACGATTCTTGGCACGCCTTTTCCAAATAATCGAATTCGGAAACCTTTCATTGTCGAAATATTTTACTTATTTGAACTTGTATATTAGCATTTGGGCAAGGAAAGCGCATGACTGGAAAATCAAGTTCGAAATTATGTTATAATTTTGTTG
>JAEMWC010000675.1:342500-345000 GCA_016490735.1 Pachyseris speciosa
ATGTCCGCCGTTCAGAGTTTTTCAGTTGAACCAGGTTGGCATATTATGTAAACTGTGCGAGCCATGTTTTGAAATTCTGCCCGACCGAAAACACTCGCGACGCCTTGCAATTTTCCTTGCTGCCACAGTTTTGCTTTGGAATCCCAGACTTTGCTTCAAGGCCTCAGCCAAAGAGCTAACAAGTCGTTCAGTGCTGTCTTCTTTCGATACGTCGCTTTCAGGGTCCGTCAATTCCATTTTTACTCCACCTTCAGCGCCTTTTCTTTTCGTTGTCCATGATTTAGTTCGCCGTTTACGCTGAAGTTTAGCTTCGTTTGGCGTGTTTCGAATCCCGGTCGCTGCCACCAGTGTGAAAGAATACCAGTTTGGACGTTAGGTAAGCTTTCAATATATTTCAGACTCAGCACAAACTCAAACTACTCTACAATTCTCGCGCACACAGCGCCGCACGAGGTCAAGATCTCGCCGAAAAACTGCTCACCCCAACTGTCTGTCAGACTTCACATGTTTATGTCACGCAACGCAAAGGGTCACTCATCACACATTGTTGAATAAACATGCCTTGTTGTGTAAACATATGAGCCACTGAGATACACTAAAAATACAGACTGCGAGTAGTCGGTGAACATTGGATTGAGTGATAGTTCGCTCGGTACTTTGTGAATAGTCAATTAATGTTGATTCTCGGTCATATAAAATGCGTGGGAGAACTATTGTTGTTATAGACTGCTACACCAGTGCCACCATTGAACAACACAGTTTATGTTGTGTGTAAAAGAACCACAGTAAACTGATTTAAAAACTGGAAATCAGATTCCTTTCAGTTTTCCATCAGACTGACCTAACATGACTGTCAACCAACTCTTTATACACTTCAAACATTGCTTATCTCTTTCAAATATATACCAAATATTTATAGCGTAACTGATAGGATGTACGTTTTCTTTGCAGTCACAGTGTAGCGGTTGGCCTTGTAAGAACAATAGCAAGTGTGTATCACTCTACGAGAAGAACAATTATGTGTGTGTTTGCAAAGAAGGATTCTATGGAAAAAACTGCGAAACAGGTAAAAAAGTTGTCTTGGATACATTTTCGAGGGACTAACTGAAATGTATTAATGCTGATTAGAGTACCCATCGTAGCAAATCTTTTTCCAAAATATCGGCTAATGTAACAGCTGGGAAATCAATCATCGTACCTCTTTATGTTCTTTCCAATATTTCTTTTTAGAACGTGAATAGTCAAGTAACCAGCTAACTAAACAAAAAATTAATAAGTAATTCTATTAGAGGAAACCTAGTTCATTTGAGATTTCAACTACTCCTGATAAAAATAATAGTAATTTTATTAATTTCTATTGCGCAATTATCAATATAAAGTTTCAATTGCACATTACAATATGATCTTAAAACAAATATATAAAAATACAAATGTAAATGTAAATTTAAATATATAAATACAAATAATAATAAAAAAATATAAATATAAAAACAAAAGATATATATATATATATATATATATATATATATATATATATATATATATATATAAGTTGATTTGCAGAACTGTTGTCAGAGTGCTCAATAGAAAAACTAGAGCATTAATATTTGAAGACAGTCTGATCAACTGAAGATTTGACTTGGCATATTTATTACTATATAGTTTCGTACCGCACAACCTGTACGGCACTCATCAGATAAATAGCCAAATGTAAAATTACAACGTAAAGCTGGTAACTATATATACAGGAGGAGTGGAAAAGTATTAGATTACAACGGTTTCTACTTCTTAACAATAGACGCTTAAAATCCGCGTGACAATGGAAGTAAGCGTGACACTGACATTTATGTACTTAAGATGACCGGAAAAGTTTAAATTTACAACGGTTTCTGTTTCGGATAAACAACGGACACATTAAAATGGGGCTTATTACCTGCCAGTTTTGAAATTTTTGAGGAGAAATTTGTTTGCTTGTAGACACGCAAACAAATTTCTCCTCAAAAATTTCAAAACAAAAAAAATTTCAAACAAATTGAATTTAGGTCCCTGATATCACTAGGAAGCTCGTTCCTTAATTTGGGGGTGGCCACGAAGAATGACCGGTCTCCGAGAGTCTTGCGAGACAATGCAGGATAGTTTAACGTCAAAGAGTTCGTTGAACGCAGGAAATATCTACTTGGCTGTGTTTTCACTAGGCCGATTAACTAGCTGAACATTCTTTCTAGGTGTTTGTTTACAGACCGACATTTACTAGTTAACCTTGACATCTGTTTTCACTGTGAAATTTAAGCCGTTTACTCAGAAGATTCAAATTACAAAAGCGTGCAACTTTGAAAAATGGCGGGAGACGAAGCATTTTTAATGACTTCTCTTGTACTGATTCTCGCCGTATTTCTCCGAAGGAGACGACGTTTCTTTCAGAGGATGAGACTAATGTCTCGACATATGGAGAGGATGCGGCGGGTTGTGGTAATAGCGATAACAGCAATAGAAAAAAATA
>JAEMWC010000675.1:350000-357500 GCA_016490735.1 Pachyseris speciosa
CTTGGCTGACGAACACGGTTGCGATCTTCACGGGCATCGTTTCACATCTAAACAATACCCTATACATGAGCAGTTCTCCTTTAGTTTTACCGACAGTAAGGAAATAAAAGGCATAATAGCGTCAATGCCATCTAACAAAGCCTCGGGAATTGATAACATTTCAGTCCGTGCTATTAAAGATTGTATCGCACCTATTCTTCCTGCAATTACATCAATGGTTAATTCTCCTCTTGCCTCCTCAACATTTCCTTCTTCTTGGAACAAGCGAACAATAATCGGCCTATTTCCTTCTTACCCGTTCTTTCAAAGATCTGCGAACGGTTTGCTCATAATCAATTTAATTCCTACCTAACCACTAAGGAACGGCTATCAAAGAACCAAAGTGGCAATAAGAAATGGCACTCAACCGACACATCGATAATAAAATCTACGGACGCAATACTTAGCGGCTTTGATGAAAGCAAACTGACAGCAATGGTGTTATTGGACATGAGCAAAGCATTGGACAGCATCAGCCACGAAATTCTGTTACTTAAGTTGAAGGATGTTTGTGCCTCTAACACCTGTCTCCAGTAGTTTCGCAGTTACCTCAGTGATCGACAGCAAGTTGAAAAGATAAACTCGTCGTTGTCTGAACCCCTGCCATTATGTAGTGGTGTCCCACAAGGTAGCATCCTGGGCCCACTCCTTTTTAGCATCTATGTAAACGACCTTCCCGCTGTTCCACAGAAATGCATTGCGCATAGCTACGTAGATGGTACAAAGCTTCAAATCTTCTTTAAGCTTCAGAACAAAGACATTGCCGTGGCGGAAATGAATGAAGATTTGGCTAAAGTGTGCAACTGGTGCTTCAGAAACTATTTACTGCTAAATCCGGACAAATCCAAACTTATTGTGTTTGGTACCAGAAAAATGCTACCCAAGCTTCAAGATATCACCTTATGTTTATTGGGGAAGGCCTTATTATCTAGTAAAACTGCAAAGGACCTGGGAGTGTTATTGGACCCTCACTTATCGTACAACAACCACATTATCAAAACTGTTTCGTCATGCATGTCTTCTCTCGGGCAGATTAACCGCGTCAAACATGCATTTGACAAAACGACCCTTCTCATACTTATGAACACCTTAGTGTTTAGTAAATTGTTTTATTGTTCAAACGTGTGGGCCAACTGCTCGAAGTTAAATATTGACAGACTGTAATCGGTACAAAACTTTGCGTGTAGAACAGTAAATGGAATTCGGAAATATGATCATGTTACGCCTGAACTAAAACGCCTTAGGTGGCTTCCAGTATACAGTCAGGTCTACTATCGAAATGCTATCTTGGCTTTTAAATGTACATATGGTCGCGCCCCTGAATACCTAAGCTCTTTTTTTTTACCAAACGTTGTGATGTAAATAGATACACAACCAGGAGTTCACAATTGTTAAATGTCCCTCTTTTTAAAACTGCTTCTGGACAGAGAACTTTTTATTACCGATCTGTCAGCGTCTAGAATTCCTTGGAATCCATTTTAAAACTTTCTAGTAACGAATCAATCTTTAAGAAGCGTTTAAGGAGCAAACTTCTAAGGGACTTTTTAGGACGTAATTGATATAGCGATGAGTTGGCCTATTTTAAATGTTTAAATTTTTTTAAATAATTGTACATTATTACTGTAAGACAAACGACTTCTGCTGCAGCTGTCAACCAGGATTTGTCGGGGATCGTTGTAAAATAGCTTAAATCTTATTGGGGGAAATTTACAATGAATTCATACTAAATAAATTAGGGTTTATTCGGACTTAAATACCAGCCGCTTAACAAAGGAACATAGGAAGAACTTCAGTAAAACGGGGTACAATTCGGGATACAATTCAACAGTTTAAGAAGACTGTGATGTCACTAATGGAGAAACAGCTAAAGTAATTTGTCGGCTAAAAAATTTGCTGTTTGAGTAATGGTTTGTCATTTTGGAGGCAGCTGCATTATGATGTTGGTGGATATTAAATTTTTCTTGAAATTTCAGATTTAATTGATAATTATATTCCATAACCAAAAATCTCGGTTTAAAAACTCTGACTTTTCTTTTTATGGTACACTAAACAAAATTACTCACTTCTGGTTGGCCAAAAGCAGGACAATTATTCCCATTTATACTCCGCAGGAGTACCTATTAAGTTGCCATGGCAACGGTAAACTGATAAGCACACTGAGCTAAACGTACGTGGCAACTTTAAACGTTTTGGCTGTTGAAATTGGACTAAAAGGCAAATAAACTCAAGTTGTGATCTCAGCAATGATTTTAGTAGTGTACACAAATGAACTATAACTAAACATCACACGACTTTATCGTACAATTGATTTTGAATGATAGCTTACTCTTGTAACTTTTTGTCCAAATTCCAGTATCGTCCTTTGTCATTCATTCCTTCAATTCGTTCAATTTTTGCAAAACCTGCTTCCAACTTCAAGTTCTTTAATGGGTGACGTTCCACAACAAATTATCCCAGGTGAATGTTAGAAAAATTAAACCTTTAGGTAGCTCGCTGCAAATGTTAAACAATAGTAATAATTAAACGAACAAAGTCCACGTGGGTAAAATATCTTCCACCCAAGCTTCAGTTTGGATAAAGCTAAAGTTCGGCATAAATTGCGGTGTTGAAAATTTGAGCTTTTGAAAACTTTAGATCAGGATATGCAACTTGCTTCTAGTATGTTTTTTATTTTCACGGTAATTTTATTTTCAAGTTTACACAGACACAAAACGAGTGACGAGAATGGCGATATCAACAACTACATCGCTGAATACTAATTACAGACAGCATCGACTGGGACTGTGTTAAATGCGACCATGAGCTGCGATACTCACTATTCGGTTATTAACAGGCTGTCTCCCTAAGGAACGACGAGTTATTTTGGACTGAAAAAATAAATTTTTATTATTATTATTATTATTATTATTATTATAATTATTATTATTATTATTATTATTATTATTATTATTATTATACTACAATTTAAAAGCTTTTACCGTAGTAATAACAAAAATGCATTTCATTTGACAGAAAAGGATGGGTTTATTTTTTTACGACTTGTCAAAATTTTTTGCTGGTCTCTGATGGTTATCTCAGGCTGAAAACTGAAATAGTCACGCACCTTACCATTGCTATAACTAAATGGTAATTAGCTGACGAAACCTAATTCTGCATTTGAAATACAGATACACCTTTGCAGTTTATCGAGCCATATCAAAATTATAAATCACTTTGTTATTTTAACGGTAATAATACGTTTTTCGGAACTCATAATCGAGCCCCGATCAAAACATGAAAATAGTTCAACTTTGAGGTGGCAATAAAAAAGTGTGGAACCTGTTTGGAACTTCCTTTGTAAGTAAACAGAAACTAGAAATGACCACAAATTTCCAAGTTATGGTAACATTTGTATGCTTTGTGTGTTTATAGACTTTAGAACCGTTTGAATTTCAAGAAACACTTGCCTTATCATAGTATTCGGGCAAGTCCATTATTTATGAGGTCTTTCTCGTTTTCAACCGTAGAAGTTTGTCAGAAGAAGTCATCCCTGGATCGCGCAAACCATGGATTCCGTGTATTTCTCTCGAGCGACAAGTTTTATCGACGTCTCCATCGGCCGTTTTCCATTGAGCAAAAATAACCGGTACAAATTTTTGGAATTTTCGCTGGTCGAATGGAAAGCGTCCGACCACGTCCCAGAATTCTAGGTCGCGTGTGCATTGACATGCTGAAAGAGCTTCGTCCGCTTATTGGTTTTTCCGCTTGTCCACGTGAGCTCACGCCCGGTAGGGAGACTAAAACTGATATCTATCGCGAAAGGAACACGAAAATTTCGGTAATTCTGGAAATTCCGGCAAAGAGGGTGCACTGCAAACTTATTCCTATTTTTTTGGAAACTTTTCCCGGAACTTTGCCCGTTCCATTCGATTTTGAACCGGAAATCTCGAAAATTTTGGTGGAATGGAAAGCTCCCCTTGTTTCTAATAAAATTTGTAGTGAGCGTGACGATTTTCGTCACGTCGAAATTTTGGCATCCTCTGTTGGCTGTGTCTGGTTCAAAAGCATATTACTCTTTGAGATAATGTTAAAAGAAAAAAAAAAACAACCATCTTTAGGACTTCCAAAAAATATATATTTTTCAACAAACTACCGTGGAAATGACACGAATCAAGGACAGTTTAGTTCCTTGGATACTCGTTCCAGTGCCCCGCAGTGCCCAAAAGCTCCTGAAGCAATGGAGTGTTCTTTTTCCCAACTAGGCAAATCCGGTTGCGGTGATTTTCGGGGTTCAACCCACGTGGTAAGTAAATTACGAGAATGTCAAGAAGACATAACGCACCACTTGCAAGCGTGCCACCTCTCAAAGCTTACTGGTATCGGTCTGGAATACGAACTAATACTTGCCAGGGCGGGCTTATCTGACGTTCCATTACACAAGCAGAAAGAAATGTTTCTTTGTCCGAAACACAGATGTAATCTGGGCCGAAATTGGTGTCCTCTACGGACGTGTCAGTACCCCTTTCGTTCCGTAGCCAGAAAAAAAGCTAAGAAACAGAAATGTCGTGAATAAGCAGATGTCCAAGAATATACAATCTATTATTGGAACAATAATTCCTGTTGCGTCAGGTGAGTGCTTATTTTTATTTCTAGTGCGTGGTTTAATAGATCATAGTGACAAGGCAAGATTACTGTAATAAAGACAAAAAAACTATCAATTTTTGGTACAAAATGTACTGGGTTTGCGATTTGTGATAAGGCGGTTTAATTGTGACACAAAATTTGAGATTAAATTAAACACTCCTTGGAATAGTTTCGCTGCATTATAATTCGGACTTACTTTTTGCTAAAGTCATAGTTGTTTCAATAATATTGAAGAATTCGTTTGAATTCTTTATTGTCGGAAATGTTGTTATTAAATGAGAAATTGCGTTATAAACAATGATGGTTGAAATGTTGTGTTTGTAATTTTTATATGCAAATGAAGGAACGAAATAAACGAGCTGCAGAAGGAGTATTATAGAGGCCCTACCACTGCTGCCAGGGAGGGGCGAGAGTGGTGGGAGGGGAGGAGGAGAGGGTATTCTGGTGTCGGTTGTCTGAATTTTAAAATCTCTCGTGTCGGTGTTTAAATCGCTAATTCTCGGCCTTAATGTCACTGTCGGAATTTTGCCGGGAATGATTTTTCTCGTCGGGATTTCATTTTGTGCGCTGTTGCTACTTTTTGGGCCATGTCGGGATTTCCCTGACAGGGCCTCCTTATAATCTAACTTGTTACTGTACAGCCGATATGTTTAGCAGAACTACGTTTCGTCAAGGTTCCAAAATCAAGAACATTGTACCCTCCAGGCTTGTACATTTTTCCACGATCCCAGATCGGCTGAAATAACATGATAATAGGAAATGTGGGCTTGAAATTGATTGTTGGAGTATTTAATAGAATAAAACATAAAAGGGACAATCAGTTTCAAGCCCACCGACATGTGAGATTTTAAAATTCAGACAAGCGACAAGGGACCTCTCCCCGTCTCCCATAATCCTCCTCGTGCAGCTTATCGTCCCCTCATTTGCATATAATTACATTTCCACCATTATTGTTTACATCGCAATTTCTCTTTTAATAACAACATTTCCGACTGTCAATGAAGAATTCAAAAGAATTCTTAAATACTATTGAAAACCAACATGACTTAAGAAAAAAGTAAGACCGAATGTTAATGCAGCCAAACTACTCCAAGGAGTGTTTAATTTAATTTTAAATTGTGTGTCAAAATTAAACGCAGGTACATTTTGTCACAAAAATCGATATTTTTTGTCTTCATTAGTAATCTCGCCTTGTCATTATAGTACATTAAACCACGCACCAGAAATAAAAAAAAAATAGCCTGCGTAGCAAGCGTTTCCGTGTAGTTTCCGAGCAAAGAAAGACCGAGGAACGGATTTTAGAAGTTTTGGCCACGCGAAAAATGGGACGAGAGCAAAAACATATAAGAAGGGGGAGGGGGAGAGGAGGGAAGCAAACGCTTGCAGACAAACCCCTGGATTTTGAAAATCCCGTTCGCCAGCGAACGGGGCTCGTGATTGGCTTGCCTCTGGTCGCACATTGCTATGTGTTGATCAAAGGTCTGATAATACAACATGGCCGGCGAAAGAAAGGAAAGACGAGTTCGAAGCAAGTCTACACAAAATCTTAAATTTTCCCGCCGAACGGGAATTAAGTCCCGAATTACAAAAAGAACGAGACATCGAGAGTGAAAATACCGTCTTCTGTTTGGTTCTGCTGAAGAGGCACGTGCCAAGCTACGTCAAAATCCCTCAAAAACGAAGGCAACTCGCTTTGTGATAATCTCATCGAAGAGAATTCTTACGAGAACTTTGACTGGGAGGCCGCCTTCGGGAAGATTATCTATACTCAGAAACTGGAGCTTAACTGCATGTCATTGAATAAGAATAGCGTGAAACCTTTTCGTGTATTGTGTTCTGCTTCGTTCTTCAAAGAACGCCGACCGAGGTAAACAATAGTGGCCGGGTAGTCTACAGTTGCCACAGGCACCCCAAGCTCATGCTGATTACCGTATCACGCAATAGAGAGGTTAAGATCGGGTACCAATACTGATACCAATACCTGAAGTAGGTTACGCGCATGCGTTGTCAGCCTGTGACATCTCTATCGGTAGTCAGGACTACGGAAGTCGCCTCCATATTAGAAGTCTTCACCGCCGACATCAGGTCTTCGTGCTAAAGGTTAGATGGAATGCCGTTTTGTTTAAAAACACAGCATACATTTATTCTTTGAACATTTTAATCGATATAACGCTTCTGAATCGATAAGAGCGAGTTCATTTAATTTTAACACGATATTTGAGGTAAATTCGTCGGTTCTTACAGTGTCGATCGTTTGTTGGTCTAAGTTGTGTTTGATTTTTGTTTTCAGAAATGTCAAGCGAAACAAGTTTTGCGAGAGACAGCACACAGTAAGTTGAATAAAAGTCACATTATGGATTAGATCTGATTTAAACAAATACGCGTTATATGTGTGATATGTTAATAAACGTGCTTGCCAAAATTGACATTCAAAACACGTGGTGTTAAAAATCTTGTCTTGTACACGATTATGGTTCTTTGATATTTAAAGGAAAGTGCTATTCTTTCTCAGGAAGAAGCGAAAGGTTTTTCGATGGAAACGACATCACAATATTCTGCTTTTAAAAGAAGTGCTATCATTGGAACCCTACAGATTTAACAAAGGATCAAAAGAAAGGGGGGAACTTTGGAATAAGATAGCAAGTAACTTGAATGGAATACCCGATTCTGGATTAAATACAACTCAGCGTGGAGTACGTACACAGTATGATAAACTTATAGAGGATTTTGTCGAGAAGGAGAGAGAAGAAAAGAAAGATACTGGTATTGATGCAGATTATGATGAGCTTGATCAGCTGTTGAATGATACCTATGAAAGAGCAAGTGATGCAGCAGCAG
>JAEMWC010000675.1:362500-377500 GCA_016490735.1 Pachyseris speciosa
CTCGAAATTCAAACGATTCTAAAATCTATAAACATCCAAAGCATACAAATGTTATCATAACTTGGAAATTTGTGGTCATTTCTAGTTTCTATTTACTTACAAAGGAAGTTCCAAACAAGTACCACTTTTTTTATATATGCCCTCAAAGTTGAGCTATTTTCATGCTTTGATCGGGGCTCGATTATGAGTTCCGAAAAACGTATCATTGCCGTTAAAATAACAAAGTGATTTATAATTTTGATAAGGCTCGGTAAACTGCAAAGGTGTATCTGTATTTCAAATGCAGAATTAGGTTTCGTCAGCTAATCACTATTAAGTTATAGCAATGATAAGGTGCGTGACGTTTTCAGTTTTCAGCCTGAGATAACCATCAGAGACCAGTAAGAATTTTGACCAATCGTAAAGAAATAAACCCATCCTTTTCGGTCAAATGAAATGCATTTTTGTTATTACTACGGAAAAGGCTTTTAAATTGTAGCAAAATAATTATAAAAAACATATATTTTTCAGTCCAAAATAACTCGTCGTTCCTTAGGGAGACAGCCTCTTAACTTGGAAATATGTTTTACTAATGAAACTTAGAACAGACACCACTAAATGGTTTCCAGCAACTTCTTGCACCTTAAAAACAACTTATTGGCGACACCAGCAATAAGCAAAGAACAGATTAACTGACTTATTTTGTTAACAATCCATCTAACGGAACGGCTTACAGTCTTCGCAGTAAATAAAAACACGGCTCAATCGACAGAAAACAAAAAACATCACGGCCTGGGACGCCGTTAATGACCACAGAATTTATACCATCTACTGATGATACACAACTCTCTTTGCTCTGATGATAGCTTGCGTAGCAAGCGCTTCCGTGTGGTTTGAGTGCTAACCCAAGCCGAAATGGGGCGACAGCAAAAGAAAGAACGGAGAGGGGGGGGGGGGGGAGGAAACGCTTGCCCGCAAACCCCACGATTCTGCAGAACGCGTTCTCCCACAAACGAGGGGCTCTGATTGGTGCGGAGTGAGGTGTCAATTGATGTCTGTCAACCTGTAAAAAAAGAGAAAGTGAATTCTTAAGTAGATCTCAACGTGGTGGACAAACAGCGATTGTGACAGCGATTTAGTCTGTCCAAGTCATCAGACTTGACTCCACTATGAAACAGAACAGTAGAAATGCGGTAGTGAAGAGGCGACGCTTTGGGATTTTGATTTCTACACAGAGTAGCAGCAGCAAGGGCGATTCGGTTGGTTGAAGTTCCAATCATCTTTGTATCTTCGTCATTCAAACGTAACTGCTCGCGCCGAGAATGATCGTTTAAAATATAGGACAAAACAGGCGTAGTGCTTTCAAAAAGATGACGCTTGAAAGGCAGAGAATTCGTCCGGGCTATTCGCCAACAACAAGCTCTCGGCTTTTAAATTTTCCCACACCGCACGAGGCACTTTTTTCAGGCCTTTCTCAACTTCTAGAATCAGATATTTGTGTCCCAGGATGGTGCTCGAGGCAGTTTGTCAGTCTTTATTGCATAGCTGTTTTACTAGGATCTTGCTGACTTCGTCTCGAGGAATTCTAACGGTAACGATATCGGACGGGCTAACAAACAGCACTTTCACGTAAAGCTCCCCAACGGACGATCTTCTATGTTAAGAAAGGAATCCACGGTAGCTTCGGGTTTCTGTTGACCGAAATGCAAGGACTTGCGAGACACTGGTGCTCTTGGAGAGGTGACACGAACTGTCTTTCGACAAGGGCTCTTCCCTGCTGGCGAGTCAAGCGGCCGCTTCGTTCGCACGGCACTGCTTGGGCTTCGTGGATTTTTCTTTCTGTCTTTTTTTTTAATCCGAAGACTGTTCAAATACGTCCCGGATGAATTTAAACAGATTTCCGAGATTCCGGATTTTGCGCGCACATGGAACAAATACTCTGTCCAAGTACGTTTTGCTTTCATTCACGCTTTTCCCAGCGCTCCGGTAATTAATATCTCCTCAAGAATAACTCCACAGCGTTTCTTCCTTTCTGATGGCCTGAGCAAATATTCGTCGACTGTCGATAGTCTTGCTTACGTTCAGGATTGCCGTATTTTATCTGGAAATCGGCTTTGCACACTCTGCACTTACCGCTTCGTCACCGGCTTCGAAGCCATCTAGTTCATAGCATTTTTTTTTCGCGATCGACGGACTTTGACAGAAAATCCACGCGTAGTGCCTGTTTGTTTTTAAAATTACCGAGACAGAATTTATATTTCCGTTGACAAGCTCTTTCTTCTCATTGGTCATTTATTTGACAAGTGCCAGACCTCTGTGTACGTGAAGGTGTGAAGAGGGCGGTCAGCAGAATCGTGGGGTCAGAATCGCGGACAGGCGTTTCCTCCTTCCCCCATCCAAATCCCCCTCCGTTCTTTCTTTTTTTCTCGCCCCATTTCTTGGCCCTTTTTAGCGCTCAAACCACACGGAAACGCTTGCTACGCAGGCTACTCTGATGATGATTTGCGCTCAGGTTGTCGAAACGTAAAAATAGGATATTACATGGCCGCGCGGAGACACAAAACATGGCCTCACTCGTAAAATATTTTTAACACTCGAAGAGATATTTCGCATCTCAAAGAGGCCATGCAACGTATCAGTCAATTCCAAAAGCACCCACCCCCCCCCCCCCCCCCCCCCACGGGCAAACACCTGGGCATTTTACAGTTTTGAAAAATTTTGATCAAATGCCCCGCTGTGTTTCCAGTTTAAAAGGTCAAATGCCCCACTGTCAGGGCCTCAAAAAGGGCAAATCAAGTGTAAAAACGAGTTGCATGAAGCATTTTGGCACGCTCCAGCTCTTAATGAATGTTTTATTCTTAAATCGCTTACCTTTTTCAAAAAAAATCCGAGAAATTGTGCGTCAAACTCTTTTCCGATCTCTTTTACAGACACTCCAAACTTTGAATAAAGGCATGTCAACTGTATATTTAGTAAACAACGGAAAACCTACGCGGAATCTTGAAGTAAAGGGAGCGAAGCGGCTCCCGTGCTGAATGAATGAATATTTGCTCGCGAAAGACGCGCGAAACCCTTTAGCTGGCGACCGCCTACCAATGTTTAGCCGATAGTCAAGTGTCCCACCGTGCGGGACAAATTTCTGATCAAATACCCGGGGTATACCCGGGGGGGATGAACGCTTTTGGAATTGAGTGATACATAATGTTCTATTTAATATATAAATAGTCACAGGCAATGATTCAGATACCAAGCCATTTCAATTTTGCTGCGATAGGCACGACTTATTATGTAACCGTAGTGACAGTGATCTTTTCACTTGTGAAGATATCATGTTTTCGCGCGAAAGCTCACCTTGTTTTTCATTGATGTTTATGTGATAAAGGAGCTTAAGCAACGACGACGGCAACAGCAATGAGAACGGCACAATACAATAGATTAGTCAGAAAAAGCAGTCGTTTTCTGGCTTGTACGTGTAATTTTACTTTTTACTATATTTACTTGCTGTCGTGGTCCTCTACAAAACAACGACGTTGAATGTCCGAATTCAAAGTTTTTTACCTTAGAAAAATGTCGGAAAGCTGTTTTCATAGCATAAAAATGCATGACGTAGTTTAGGCGTGGCAGAAATTGATTCACTAAACAAAATCTATCGTGCTGAGATTGACCAGTCTTCATCAGATTACGTCCAACTAAATCCTGAGATATTTTCCAACCAGATTCTTACCTAATCAGGGTCCAGCCAATCATAAACCGAGTTCATGTCTATAGAATTCCTTTTAGTTCCTGTGGTGAGGAACATTCGCGGTAGCTTAATGATGTTGCACCCCAAGAACATTCGCGATACTTTGCATACCTTACATGATGCTGCACCCCATAGTACCTCGGTCACAGTACCTAGGCTGCGCCTGAAGCAACTCTCGCGCTACTTTCGCTGTCTTTAAACTTCCCGCATACATTATGTATAGGTAACCACATGATTCCGAGTGCAATTTGGAATAAATAAGCACGAGTAAATCTTTTCAAAGACTAACAAAATTGCACGAGCCCGTAGGGCCAGTGCAATAGAACATTTTACAGTTGTCGGTGAAAGCGAGGCTGGGGGTGACCTTGTTTAAGAATAGCAGGTATAAAGCAGGTAGGTTTGTATCAAAACAAGGTCACCCCTAGCCTCGCATTCAATCAAAGGCCAGGGTACTGAGCAAAGAACTGTAAAATGGTCTATTTGTGGTCTTTGAAAAAATTTACAAGTGCTTATTTATTCCAAATTTGCACGAGAAAAATCATGTGATTACATATTAATAATATACACGAAAAAATTGTGTTGCATAAGCAACGCAGGTGAATCACGTGTAAAAATAATTTATTCATCACGTGCAGGTCAAAACAACAGTTTTGTCAATGTTTTTAAGGCTTTTAAGCCGCAAAATCCGTCTGAAAAGTTGTAGGCTAGAGCTATAAGGCTGCTTTGTTTTTCAAGTGTCTATGAAATGCTGTATAATCATTACCTTCAGTATTTCTGGTTCATAATCTTCGTCTTGTTTGTTGTTGTTTTCTCGGTGTAAAATGGCTTGAGCAAAGTGTTATTCAAGTTCAACGGGCTCATAACTTTCGATTTCGTCGGTAATTCCCATCTGTAAAAATCACTATCTCCAAACAGACATCCGAAAAGCAGTGCTCGGCCATTGTTTGATGCTGTATAATCATTACCTTCAGTATTTCTGGTTCATAACCTTAGTCTTGTTTGTTGTTGTTGTTTTCTAGGCGTAAAATGGCTTGAGCAAAGTGTTATTCAAGTTCAACGGGTTCATAACTTTCGATTTCGTCGGTAATCCCCTTCTGTAGACATCAATTTCTCCAAACAGACAGCCGAAAAGCAGTGCTCTTCTCACCGTGCTCGTTTTTAGAGCTGTTTTCAGCTCCTCTGCGAAAGGAAACCTGTTCAAAACATCGGCCATTGTTTGATGTTTTCAACGCGGCTCAATCTTACCACGAACTTGTTGCTATAGAAACAGCTACAATTTGATTGGCTCATTCAAATTTCTATTGTTTCTAAGCCAATCAAAATACATTTGTAATTGCACTGGTTTACAGCTTTGCACTCGAGTTACACGTTTTTGCACTCTGTTACAGCAAAACTGCACTGCTTTTTTAGCCAATCAGAATTGATTAATTTTTTCGTGCATATTATTAGCCTCATAAGCACACTAAAGACCTCAGAGTTTTTACGATATCACCTTGTCGGAGCGAAAAGTCAATAGTGCCGTTTATACGAGAGAAAATAAGTCGCGGCTTACATAACAGGCGAACACCCAATTTAAAATGGTAAATAATCGAAGTTCACGGCTTACTCCATCTGCAGCTAGATCAAACCGCGGCTTATCCAGGCGAAGAGGTTTTGGGCTGTGTTTATCTTGGCTGCGGCTTACCTTGGATGTGAAAGTGTTCGTATAAATGTACTCAAGCGTTGTCCTCGGCTTGTTCACAACGTACTAGTCCTGAGTAAGCTTACGTAAGCAACTCGTCAATGCAGAGTTCCCGATTCAGCTAAGTGGTAGTATGAACTTCTTGCACAGATAGTAATCATCCAAGATGCCTTGTAATATCCAGTCATGTGGCCATAATTAAACGTCGCCCTTTAACGGTGAAATTCCAAGAGGAAATGTTTAATATATGTAGAGATACCGCTCTTATTTGTTGAAGACAATCTACATACAAGTTTTTGTATTCAGCACCAGCGTCCCCACGAGTCATTTGATAGTTTTGAATGCGTTCCATGTTTTAGAATTCCTGAGTGTAGACTGGGAGCAAGCGCACTTGTTTGTCCCCACTGAACACATAAACGTTAAATCTGGCACATCAAAACAACTGGCAAAAAGAAAAAAAAATTGAGGACAGAATTTTTTGACCGCCTTCCATACTGTACAAGTAAGATTTTTTTCTTCTAATTTAAGCTCAACTTCAGACTCGGTAGCCGATAACGTGAGCTTATTTTTTAATTCTCTGCAATCAGTTAGAACGGTAGTTGTTAAATTATTACTAAGATTTATAACGCACAACCATTTTTGTCTCATTTCATTTCCCCCTAGTTTCTAGCGTGTCCTATCGCGGTCGCACGCAAAGAGTGCTACAGTTCGCACACTAAGTGTGTAATCAGACATCCTTAAGTGAAACAAAAGATTTAGCGTGCTAACTTCACTAAAACATCATTTCTCTGCGGTACTTACAGTAGAAGCCCTGTGCGTCTCCCCATGGAATTAAATTATATTGGAAACAACTAATCAGGCCAAGGTACTTTCTTATAAAGGTCTCTTACCGATCAAGAAAAACTAAACTTACAGAATGATAACTTGAGTTTTATTGCGTGATAATCAGAAAAAAGCCACAGATTGTCTGTTATAACGAACTTCCAAGCTACTTAGCGCATATACTGGCTGCTTCAATAGAAATACAGTTACTTAGAAATGTAATTACTTACATGTAGAGCGTCTTGAGCATGTATTTGGACTTGGGACTACATAAATGTTTCACTTTTTTTTAAAAATTTCCAATTTCTTTTATTCCTCTGACAGCCTTCTTTAGAACCTCTTTTATAATCGGAAACAATTCTGTTTACCTGAGTCGCCTCGCTGAATTTCTTGCTCCTGCTGTTGGGAATGATTCTAAGTGGCTGCTGTGTTTCCGTGCCTCCACTCACGGATGGAGAGTCAGTGGATTCCACAGCAGATGCGATGGACTAAATCACACTGTCACTATCATTCGAGTGCGCGAATACATATTCGGAGGATACACGGACATCCCTTGGGGTATATACAATTACTCTTTTAGTATGTATGCGCACACACCATATTTCATATGGAGGATTGCACAATATATATATGTTAAATTATGTGTATTATGTATTAAGACACACTTGGAGAACGAGGGCCTTAAACATATCTCCTTCCACCCAATTCTTACCCCAGTTCCCCCACCCACCTACCCCGCCCCACTCTCCCGTTTTTCTGAGGTCTTCTCTACACTCCTGTCTAAGCAACTATACGGAAAGTCAAATTATCATTACGAAATTATACTAACTGAAAGAAGGCAACTTTACTGTGATGGCGGCACATGTATCTATTGGTGCTTTCTAACTTTATTTCATTTATGTTTAAGGGTAGTCATAATCGTGATCAGTTAGACTTTATCACAGGGCCTTGTGTGTAACTGGCAATTTGTCTTTGCGGAGCGATGAAATGGCTTTGGCTCAGTCAAAATTCAAACAGCTGAAAACTGGAATTCTTACTAAGTTTGAGAAATTTTAATATCCCATTCTCAACACTCAGTTTTCACCTTAAGTTCATTAAAAAGGAACAAAAAGGTGATGTTTGTATTTTAATTTCTGTTTTTATTGTCTTTGTATTCAGAATCAAGTGGTGGCTCTGCTTCCACTTCCAATGCCTTTATTTTCTCCCTGCGCAACAGCGAAGACCTGGGACCGTTTAAAAGCACGGTGGCACACTCATCAAGAGCAATTTACAGGAGCTCAAGATATGGACCAGCATTTTATGATGACATCCTCATTTGTGGAAAAGCATACAACAACGTTTCATACTCAAACTTTGGCTACACTTACTCTCTACCAGGTGGAGTACAAAACCAGTACACACTCCTGGCTGGGACTCAGTACTTCACACCTGATGACTGGGAGGTGTTTTACATTGCGTAATAACACCTCTTAACAGTATCGCTACCCTCATTAATGTTTTACCACCTTAAACAAATATGTTTAGATAAAAAACCGTGTAGCATGAAAATTTCGCAAGACAGTTATATTTTGCGTATTGGTGATTTTTTTGTTGTGCGGGAGCAATTTAATTTTTTGCGCTTCGAGATGACTGATTTTATGTTAAAATGTTATTGAGTATGATACGCTTTACTTAATAGAGACATTTCAATAAATCCTATTAAATCTTAGAAAATGATACATGACTGCCCTAAAGGACTGACGCAACAGCAAAATCAAAAAAAATCAATGGTAATAACTCTTGTTTACGTCCGATGTATATCACCCCAGTAACGCTAGTTTACAAGAAGTTTACATGAAAACGGCATAGTTCTTTATTGGACTGAAGGGAGTAAATTTTTGCAGCGTTTATTTGCGCGGGATACTTTTTACCTACAGGAATTTATTTGTGCAGATCGAGGGCGATCCGCAAAATCCACAGAAATTAAAACGCGTAACATTTCATGCTACACGGTATGTTTTCATTACTGATCAAAACTTTGAAAGAAGAGGGTATGGGGTAAAGACCCGGATAGACGATTGAACATTTTCACCCAGCATCGTGTTGATAGAGCATGTTTGACCGTTTAACCGCCTCTCTCAACTTTTCATTGAAACGATTTTCCATGTTTCATCTAGGTTAAAACATTTCCATCCAATGTCTCGCGTTAAGAACAAATGTTCTATCGTTTAGCCACCCCTAACAACAAAGTGTGCTCAGCCGGTAAAAAGCAACTGAATGAACCATATAACGTCGAAATCTCAGTGGACTCACTTTGTCTGGTGTTTGGCCGTCTTCATTGTTTGTCCAATTAGCCACCCAACGTCGCTTAGAGCAAACTCTATGTCGGACAAAAATGTTTACGGATGAAACATTGTAGACTGCGCGAGTAGTCTCTAATTTCGGCGATTGATTGTACACACGCGTAGGCCCGTAGTTGCAAGGAGAAGCGACGCGAGGGTAGCGCCGAAGATTAGCAACTTCGCGCGCACGCGTGTCTTTCGCCCGCTTCACAATCCATCGCCGAAATAGAAGTCTAGAAGCATTAAGGTTGTGGCGAGAGCAACACGCGCGTTGTCCTCGTCAGCCACGCATAAGTTGAAATAGACCGTTTTTGTTTTGGTGCTTTGAGTAAGAGCCCTGTAAGGCCTTTTCCGACAATTGAATGATTGAATTCTATAATTCATAAGATTATGAGCTCGAGATTTCTATCGCGTGATAGCAGATGAGGGCGCAGCCCGAGTCAGCTGCACTCTTTTTCAAATATATAAGAACCTTTTTTATAAGAACGTTCAGGCCGAGATTAACCAAACTTTTAAGAACATCCTTAGAACAAATCCAGGCTGAGAGTCAGTTTAGAACGTCTTTATTTTTCTCATTTTCTGTTTTTGCTGGTGTGTGTAAGAGAGTAGTATAAATTAAGGTAAAAGAATGCAAAACTGTAGTTTAACATTACAATTAACTCAAATACTGGTCAAGTCCGCATTGATTTATTGAAATACCATACCACACAACTTTAAGAACATGTTAAGAACGTTTTCAGGCTCAAATTACAAAAAAAAAAAAGGACGTTCAACCTCAGGCCAAAAATCAGACGTTCTTATATATAAAGAAGAGTGTACCACGCAATAGAAATCGAGAGCAAAAACTCTAATTGTTTTAGTCCAAAACTACTAGTCGTTCAAAACAAAACAAGTAAATTATCTGAATCCTCCTCACAGACACTTCGAAAACGCGAAGAGGTTGCCGCTATTTTGTTGAAACTGCTATTTACTATCTATCACAGAATAGATAGCGAGTAGCGTAGCCAATCAGAGAACGGCATTCGTGATAGAACGCTAATAGGTTTATACTAAAAGTTAACGTCATAAATGCAGTGATATCTTGACGATATTGTAAACCAAAAAAGGAGTTGGAGCGGAGGGTGGACTGAGGTGACTAAGAAACCCAGGGTAAAACGTTTTGAAGAAGAAACCAAAAAATCATCCAAAATGCGCCTCTTTCTCTCATTTTTAGTTTCAGTTGACATTTAATTTTATGATACAAATATTTAAGCGATGCAATGGAACTTTGCTTTTTGTTATTACGGATATCATTCACTTTGGTCAACAGACTTAGTTCTTCTTTCATGGGAATAATTTTAGGTATTTTCGATCTTTATCATCCTGTCCATTGCGCATATCAGACAGTTATCGGCACATGCTATCACTTGGGGTGAAGCACAGTGACTACATACACTCCGTTTATTATTAACAGCTTTAGTGGTTTCCTTCAGGAATGGCTTCAAATCCTGGGTGAAAAGTGGCAAGGTGCTTGCCTTAACTTGCTTTCATAACAGTTCCATTGTAGGTCAGAAATTCCTTTCTAAGTGAATCGCGACTCGACGTTTTCTAAAGTAAAAGAAGGCAAAAAGTCAAAAATCTTTGTTTTTTTAATCGGATCTTAGATACTCAAAAACCAAATATTACCATTAGGATAAAACGGTAAAGACATCGTGATTTGAAGCTCTTACCAAAATTGAACTTGATCATATCTAAAGATTGTGAAATATATATAAGTATATATATGTATATATGTGCCCCTTAGTATATCACATAAAGGTGGGCACACAACAAAGTCTGAATCAGAATGTGAATATTGTCAGAAAACGCGGCGTATCAGACAGTATGACATGTTTACTGAGGCAGTAATCACGGCTGGTCAGAACACGTCGTGTTTTGCGATGCGTCGCGTGCGGCGTGTCAAGGGTTTTAAGGCTGACGAGGCTTTGCAGTAAAGCTTAAGCACATGACTTAAGCCATCATTTAACTTTTATTTTACACCAACAACTTAATACGTCAGATAGCGTGAAGTTATTAATCTTAACGCGTCTTTAAACTCCCTAAGTATGTATTAACTAAAGTTAATTTGTAGGCAAGTAAGTATTTACTAACTAAAGTTAGTCTGTAGGCAACTAAGTATGTATGAACTTATAATAAGTTAGCCTGTTGGCAACTAAGTATTTACTAACTTAAGTTAGTCTGCAGGCAACATTACTTCACCCATTTCCTGGTGCGCAACGATACCGGTACATCCTAAAACATTAGTTCCACATTACTCACGGGCACCCATCGAGAATGTTGGAGCATTATTAAACAAAGAAAAAAAGCATTGCTTAACAAGTAGCTCTTAAGATAAAGTCTACAAGCACGCTGTAAGCAACTCATGAGAATCAGAAAAGACTTCCGCCATTACGAAAACTCAACAGAGGCAAAAATTCGTTCGAGGTCGGGTAGGAACTGGAGATGCTATAAACAGTATCCAATGGCAACGATTTGAGTATCGAGACAACAAGAGGTTCAAGATGGTGGCAGTCTAACTACGGTTTCATGTATTCAGAAAAAGTGATGTAAGCGTTAGGAATTAATGGGCAGGAACCTTTTTTTTATCTTGTAGCAGTGAAAGTTGGGGGGAGGGGAGGACTGGTTTCTTTCTTCTTTAGTGATCGGGCTCAAGTGACAAGCTCAGTACGAAAACCAGCATCACTGAAAGAAATTTAAAATATGAATTTGAAAAAGAAAGGTTTTAATCATCTACCAACATCTCAGTTTCATATTGAAACGGCCACGAATGGTTTCGCCCCTACGGCAGACCCACTTTAACGCTGCATGTAGAAGAAACCATGCATCGTGTATAATGAAAACGCGGTAAGTAACATGTACAGATCATATCACATCAAAAATAATAATAAAAAAATAATAAACTAGGAAAAAACGGTCAAATACAAAAACAAAAGAACATAGTAAAGCCGTCCTAGTTATTAGAGCAATACATTACTGCTTGACATGATTTCATTAGACGATTCGTGTTCATAATTGATGTTAATTGGCTTGTTATAACATAGTTAGTAGGTTATAAGGTATACCTGACATTTTTGTAGTGAAGTCCTTTACAAAGGAATCATTAGTTAATGTCACGCAATAGTACAATACTTGAGCGTTTTAAAGTGCATGCTGGACACATTTCGGTTTAGGCGAGGTTCAGTGTTGCTGGGGGGCAAAATTTGCGAATCTGTTTTAACTAGGTGACGCAATGTCACAAAGCCAAGACATAAAGGTCGGCACACATGAGGGGACTAGTCCCTGCGACTAGTCCCTGCAACTAGTCCCCTGAAGAGTTTACACGAAGGGACTGGTCGCAGGGACTAGTCCCACGAACAGTTCACACGCAGGGACCAGCATAATTTGAGGGAACAAGTCCCTGCGACTTGTCCCACGAATTCAAACATGATTTGAATTCGTGGGACAAGTCGCAGGGACCAAAATTGGTCCCTGCGACTAGATTTTCTAATGAAAATGGGTAGTTCACACGAAGGGACTTGGTCCCCGGGACTAGGCGCGGGGACTAGTCGCAGGGACTAGTCCCTCCGTGTGTGCCGACCTTAAAAATTGAGTAGAGAGTGTACTCCTCTGTAATGGCCGCCTGGATATTGCTTAATTATATTCAAGATCCGTAATATTTTAAGTTAACACATAGTGCACTATGGTTCGAGCAACTTTGATAGAACATACTTCAGACTGTGAGGGATTGATTTTGAAGGTTGTGCACAACTTGTTGCAAACGTTTCAGGACAACCATACGAACCGAATTTTTAAAGCCTGAGCCAAACGAAGATTAAAGCGTTGCCGAGAGTATTGAAACTCGCAGTCATTGTGCCTGGAACTCGGTGACCACAAACGACTCTCGCAAGCTGTCATTACATTTGTAGCTTACTCAATGGTTCGTGTTAAAGTTGAGGAAAAATTTTCCTTCTTTACCCAACGCTCGACGGTTTTTTTGAGCATTTGCAGTCAGGAGTTGCATTTGAACTCTTGCGCTGGTTTGGACCAGCGCTGAGCGTTAAAAAAAGAAAAAGAAAAAAACACCTATGCGCCTTTCCGTAATTCTAGCTCATGAGAATCGACTCCAGCAATTGAATTTGTTTGGCCCGGGCTTAAAGCTGCGCAAACCAAGTGTCATCTAAACACTATTTACGTGCTATGTACATTGCTCTTATCTTCCTGATTTTTTTGACGGCGTGATTAAATATCTTTGTTACTGGAAAATTAGTCTGGCATTTTGTCGTTTTAACATAACCCAATTTAACTTGTTTAAACAAATCAGCATCCGTGAGAGGACACCTTCTCGCCGAAAAGTGCGCGTCAGCTTTAAAGTGGGAGGCAATTCCGTACATGTACATGTATTACTTGTGGACTGCTTTCGAGTATAATATCGGATATCCCCTGAATCACTTGGATTTCTTGGCACACACGAGGTATACCATGACATACCAGGAGGAAGGTTTCCATAACTACGTTATACCATGCTATAGAAAATACATATGCGCACGTAATCAACGCGACCCCAGTTTAGGATAATTCTAGTACAGGATGGGAGGATTGGCTGGAATGGCTTATGAATATACAACGGCTTCCTGTATTCTGACTCATTGTATTTTCTATTGCATGGTACAACAGCTTAGCCTGAGTGTTAGGTGCGCAGTCGGCGAAATTTGGTCTTATTGCCGGATGAACAAATTAAGCCCTAGACTTAATTTTTCGGATGGATCGCAAACAAACCCTGAATGAAAAACCGGGCGAACAACCTAAAAGAGTAGAAACTTTGTATTTGGAGCGTTGCTTTATAATGTTTATGAGACGGTGGAAAAGGAAGCAATAAGGAAAACTTTTAAAAAAGCTAAACGATCACTAATTTAATTAAGTTAATAATCTATTTATCGTCCACATATCCCTCGATGCACTACTGTGGTAATGCCCTTTAATGTCTAGACTCTCCTACGCTACAATACCCCATTGTTCGACCATTCCATATTCCAGACAAATTTGCTAGTAAGAATCCACCCTCACATCAATGGAACATTAATTGCCTTAGAACCTGAGAAGCTAAGACATAAGGCTTCTAACGGAAATCACGATTCTCCCAGCCAACCTTGGAGTCCGGATAATCGAAGTCAAAAGGAAGGTTTCACGGCTCGCATTACAACGCAACACTCCAAATACCAAGTTTCTCTGAAGAAAAGCCTTCTCCAACACTCCAAATAACAAGTTTCTCTGAAGAAAAGCCTTCTCCTCTCTGAGGCTGTTGGCTCAGTTTTTGAGCTGTTTTTGTTTGCAAGGGGGCTCAACGTTTTAATATAAGTGAATATAAGTGAAGAGCCGATGATTAAATATGGAATGGTCGAACAATGGGGTATTGTGGCGTTGGATAATATGAACACTGGAGGGCATAAACATAGTAATGCATCGAGGGATAAATAGACTAGTGGATGTGTGGAATGTTGAGATGGTTCATTAACACTGGATTGAATGGGTAAAATAGGGAAGAATCGAAGCCTTTAGGTGGGCCCACAAAATAGTGGAGCAAAGCAAAAGGGGATCAGTGTACAAATAAAGCGAAAGCAGATCGGGGGTTGAATAACGAGAGATGAACGGGAAAATGTGACACAAAAAGGTGAACAAATAAGGAGGAGAACAATGAAGGAAAGAAACAGGGAGAGAGAACTCAATGTGCTTTCGGTTTTACGGATTCCGCCCAACCATCCCGGTAGTGTCGCACTTATAAAGACAAATAACAATTAAGTGACAAGGAACCAATGAGAAACGAGTGAAGTCATTGATTGCCGACCAATAAGAAGGAAGCAAACGAAAATATTCCAGGCGTCGCACTTGATTTCATTTATAACTGACACTAAAATGTTTTAATTAAAAAGCGAATGCCCTAAGACCTGTCCGGCACAGATGATTTCCAAACGAGGTTCGCTGGTGATTTCTATTAAATATGTTAGATATTAAGCAATTTAATACAATTTTAATCAGAGTGAGGGAGAGCCAAGACATTAGAGACCTTAACCCATTGGCGCCCAGCCATTTTTACGTTTTCGGAGTGATTTTCCACCTGTAAACGATCCATAGGATTTCGTGACTCTTTATTGAAACTCCCATAATAAAGTGGTGCTGTCCTAAGGCACTGGAGGCTCAAGGTTTCTGAAAACGTCATTCTGACGTAGCTATTTTTCATCCGTGCAGCTACAACAATGGCCCAAGTTGGGTTTGCTTGCGATTTTTGTTACGTTTACAGCCATTTTTCATCTTTAGTGGCTGCCTGATGAGCATCATTAAGCGTGACGGTAGCTAAGAGGCCACTTTCTCAAAGAATCGAGCAAGGTGATGTACTTTGTTGTCGAATTTGGCTTGTTACTCGACGAACTGGGAATTTGGCA
>JAEMWC010000675.1:382500-385000 GCA_016490735.1 Pachyseris speciosa
AGGTATGGTATGCTAGTATCGTGATGTAAGTTGTAACTGGATGATGTAAGTTGTAATATGTCGTTATGTAAGTATCATGTAAATATTATGTATGTAATTAAATAAAATGTTTTAGTAAAAAAAAAACTCCTGAGGTGCTAGCACATCCATCTCATCAGAATCCCTTTGGCGCACTGAGGCACTTTGGCGAAAAAAGAAGGAGGCGACAGTGAGGTGGAAAAAAATTCAGATGCTTGAAAGAGGCGTTAACCATCAGTGCCTCGGGCTCGTCGCATTTCCCGCGCAACTATTTCGGTATCAAGTTTATGGCCTGTCGTTTGACCGATGCGGAATTTTGCCAGAATATAAGATTTTTGCTTATCGCTGAAACGATAGGATTTTTTGGTTGCTCTCAAAGCCCATCCTTCTTTTAACGGAACAGAGACCTCTTGTTGACTTGTGGAAGCTTTAAGGGCTGGTAACGTGCCAACGTCTTCCTCTAAGCGGGACTTGTAGCCCATTTTTGCTAAATCCAGGAGCGAGTGTTTTTCTTAGGAGTGAGTGCATTTTTCCAGACACAATTGTTTCTCCAAAGCAGACAGTCTTTGAAAAACACGAATGCAGCCGTCATGAGGACAGGAATATACAGCGTCCTGCCTAAGACCAGGTCCATCAAGAGGAGTCTCTTCGGTCACATTCGCTGGTGATGGCGCTGTCGTTACGGTGATAGTTTGGGAAGGCCTATTAATCAATGACGTTAAGTCTCCCTGAGAAAATAGTTCTTCAAGAAAGTCAATTCCAGGGCCTTCAATGTAGGAACAAATGAGAGAACATTTCAACATACAGAACAAGGTGAGTAATAATTTTCAAATTTGGTTCCATAAGACAGGGAGAATTGGCGAGAAAGCTTCTGTATATATAGCTTTCATGAGACAAGCTAATGTAATAATTCTTTTTACATATAATCATTTTCACCTCACTTCACGCATCGCATTATTTAATAAATATCGTATATATGAACCCTATCACCTGATGGTGTACGCGCATGAACGTGATCACGTCACGTGATCTTTTAAACCAATTAGAGCTGGAGAAAAAATTATGAATTATGTCCTTTGACAGAATCTCTCAGACTCGGAAAAAGTTAAGTAGCAAATTACAATGTTACTTACAGTTGAAAAACAGTAGGAAAAACAGATGCGCAAAGTTGCAGCGTAATTATCGATTATAATTTGGTTTAATTTATTGTACCTTACGTACTTGTCGAGAGCTTTTCCGGTTTGATTGTTTTACCATGTCCGATAAGATATGCGCGCCAACAGGTAACTCTTTCTGAGGAGCTAAACTCAAAATTATTGAGCTTAATGATCCCTGCGATGGTTTGAGATTCGTCTGACGTATCGATAATGGCGTCAAAGGAAGCCACCCGCACTCCCTCGACACCCCCGTGTGATAACAGAGCCTCTTCAGGTCGGTGGCTGTGCAGACGTCATGGCCTTTGTTAATGAAAGCACGGAGTGTCGTTTGCAGGTTGCAGCTAGCCGATCTGCGGCCTCTTTCCCGCCTTGTGGGTTGCTAGAATCAACACGGACTACTTGGATTCCAGTGCTGGTTGATAGGTCTCGGCATGCGAGAATTGCACGGGAAGAGTGGTAACAGCCCGCGTTGTCTTTCTTTAGTTGTTGTTGCTCTTGTTTTGATGTGGCCAGTACATGACGCATGATCGCTATCACGGCTGAACTTCCCTGGCTGCAGGACTGGAAAACATGAGCAAAGCCTTACCACTGCAGATCACCCTGTATCCAACAGTAAACAATAGATATGTGCCATGATATGCCTAGTTTCTCAAACCAATCAGTTTTTGATTCCCTATATCGCTGAGGCAAAAATTTCATCACCCAGTCATTGACGATAACAACTGCCTCAGGATGGAGAGCATCAATGACATCCCAGCGAAGATGCTGGAGGTCAGCATCGGTGCTGTCACGTGAAAATACACTGCAGTGACTTGCCACAGTAGATGAAGTGCTCACATGAACCTACAAAAAATTACTCGTGCCTTTAGTCTGTGTGCAGCTTACATTGTCCGCGTTCAGATCCAAAAGCAAATTGATTGAAGTAAATGCAAACAATAAATGTGTTGATACCCCGGGGGGATGCTAACAAATTACTTCGGGGAAGCTCCGCCCTGAGGTCCGATCCCTTACCCTTTTATATACCATTTTTGACAGAAAAGGTACCCTTTTCGTACACCTTCCAATGACAAATGGTACCCCTTTCGTTGTCATTTTCACGTGGCGTTCAACAATTAAAACAGTACAGTCGTAAGGTACGGAATATTTTAATGAAAGGCCCTTTTAAATACCTATAGGACAGATTTCCCTACCCTTTCATATACTTCGACTCGTGAAATCCCTACCCTTCATATACCTGATCGTGAAGCGTGAAAAAGGTACCCCTTTCGAGCGGAGCCTCCCCGTATAGGCCATTATAGGGAGTAGCCCCCTCACCACGGAAGGGA
>JAEMWC010000675.1:392500-437500 GCA_016490735.1 Pachyseris speciosa
GCGCGCCCGTTATATTATGGGTGAAACCACAAAGCAATACGATTTTTGGTTTATAAATGTGTTTCGTTGAGGAATAAATCACATGAAATGGGCGTTTGTTTTAACCCCAGGCTGTGCACCAAAAGACAACCCCCAAAAATGGAATGACCCTTTTTTTTTATTATTGTTGGATTTATGGCACGTCTAACGAACAGATTGAAATGGTTTTTTTTACAATTAAAAAACACGACATTGCCATAAACAAAAAGAAAAAACCTTAAATGCTTTTACTATTAACACCTTTCAAAGATTTGTTGTAAAATTAATTAAAAAATTGATGTTGAACTAAATGACCTCTACTATAATGGAAGCTTGCAACAGCTCCATTTTGTGCGGAAGAAGAGCGGTACACTCTAATAACTATTTGTGGTGTGTGCGCTGATTGTCGCCGCAAGGGTTATTGTTTTGATTGTATGTTAAAAGACAAAGCGCACAAGTTACCACCCCTCAACCAATTTGCAAAAAAATGGCACGTAGAAATATATCCATGTTTGCCTCATTGGTGTTCCTCGTGTATTGGTGGTTGGTGCCCAACCCAAAAACAATAGAGGAAGAGGTGCGTGAAGAATTTCAGCGTGTGGTTAGTGAAATCGGTGCACCATGTCGTTTGTATTGAACTTTAAAATGTTTTATAAATATAATGGCGCCACCACACGCGAGCGGAATTTCCCCCAAAACAAAAAAGAGACTAAAAAAAAGGCAAGGAAATATCACCCAAAATCAACAAGAAAAATATCAAAAAAACTTAAAAAAAGAAAGGAAAAGCTTGACGCAATATTATTAACCAAATATATGGGAAGCAGCGAAGGTGGTTTGCCATCAAAACAAATTTTTGACCAAGCAATTGTGGTGTTCACACATTTGCAAGCAAGGCACGAAGAAATAAGAAAAAACACCCAGCTGCAGAATGTTATTGCTGCAGTAAGAAAAACAGTAGAGTTTTTTGTTCAAGATTTGACCGCAAAAAAATACCACGAGTACGACTCAAACGCCTGGGCAAACAGTTTGAAAGAGCAGGTTGATAATTTTCTTAAAGATTACCCAGACAAGGCCAGCCCTCTTGATAAAGTTTTGAAAGAAGAGGGGCAAAAGCTGTTAAACGCTGTGAGTAAAGAGATTGGTAATTGAACAAACGATTTTTTTGTTAAATATGGAGTTGCCTTTCCCACCAGAGCTGACCCTTCACAGAAGTTAAAGGTTTTAATTGAACGGGGTTTGGAATTTTCAATATTTGAAACCAAATTTACAAAACATGCCTATGAAGCAAAAAAAAAAAAAAAAAAAAAAACACTTAAAACCCTGTGGAAAGTGGCGAGTTTAATAGAAAAATTAGCAAACAAATATTCGGCCACCGTTTTGTCAATTAATTAGTACCCAACCCAATTTTTTCTTTCGCGTTAATCGCGTTGCGGGCCAGCGTATGACCCTATTCTCTTTTTCCTCTCGGAATGCTGTTAAGCGCTTTAACCATTTTGCGGTCAGCAGCGTGCTTGCATTTTTTTGTGTTCTCACCATACTTCTTTGCGCGAAAATCGCAGCTGTTGTAATCAACGTCGTGTTGCATGGCAACCGCATCGGTTGAACGGTTGGGTTTTGAAAGATTTCCAAAATTTCACCCGTTTCAGGGTCAAAAATCCAGCTGATGGTGTAGAGGGTTATATGGCCCTGTGTATTTATGTCCAGGCAGCGTCCAACCCATCTTTGGTGTGGGTAGTTTGCCAATTAGACTATGAATGTCAACCCCTTTGCCGTAATAGTTTTGCATAGTGTGTTTGAGTACACTGTCGAAACCGCGCCCCTTGGTGAGAGCAGCGCCAAATGCAGCCCATTTCTGCAACTGTTCTGGAGAAGCAAAAACCAAATCATCGAGCAAACCCGCCCCATAACCTTTCCATTTAATCCAAGAGCCATAGCTGCGTTTACCTCCCTGGTTTTTGTAATCAGAATACTAGCGTTTGTAATCAGCAACCATTTTACGCCCCTCTACAGCTGAAACCTCGGGACCTTTAAAAAGTTTGGGGTTGGAAACGACATCCCAAAGTTTCTTAAAATCAACAAACGGAAAAGGAGGAAGAGGAACACCGCTGCCAAAGTAGTTGCGTGCAGTTTATTTTGGCAATATCCATAAATCCGTGGTGTTGAGGAATTGCTTTTCCAAAAGCTGTCAAGAACTTTGGGTTGGTGGCAAACTTAGGCACCAAAACCCCCTGCGAAACGAAGCGCGGGTCAAAGAAATCGCCTAAACCAGCACCGTCCAAGTCAGGTCTGTCAGTTTTGTAACGGATGTTGGGGCGCACCTTGGTTGAAAGTTGGTTCAAGGCTTCGGTGCCAACCTTTTGAAAAATGGGGGTAGCTTTGCGTATACCGTAGTTGATGGCTCTTTGCTGTAGTTGGGGGTTCCGCATGGCTTCAGACGCGTAGTATCTACCCATTTCCACACCCTTTTTCGCAACATATGGCACACCCTGCTGGAGAAACAAATCCAAAGCCGTGCCGGCAATATCTTTGCCAATACCTTCACCTTTTAGCGCTTTTTTTTTTTCGTGTTCTTATTCCAGCGCCGCTCATCGGAACATACCGACTTTTGGTTGCACCACAAACTGCGCATTTAGCTTTTCCACGTTTTCGTGGGCCTCTTATAGTTTGAACCATTCCAAAAGTTTCAGAACCTGGAACGTTTGAGGTTCTGCGTTTGTCGCGAGCACAATACCATTCCACCATGGTTGTATTGAAAGTGTTATTTTTTGGGTGTAATGTACGGCGAGGTCGATGTGATTGAAGGGGTGGTTGCGTATTTGATGTTGTCTGTCACACCTTTTAACGCCTGTGAACCTAACAAACGAAACGCGCTGCCCCAAGAGGCGGTAGGATTTACAAACATACTAGCCGCATAAGCAATCTTGTCAGTAAGACCAGGGCCACCTTTTCGGGTAAAATAATTTTTGACAGTTTCTTCGTTTTGGGGTAAATCGTCGGAAAAACATCTGCAAGAGGTTTTCGTAGCTCGCGCCTTGGTTCCGCTCATTCAGAAACAGCAAACAGTAATACCCACACCTGACACTGTTAATTGTTTGAATTTGGTTTTCATTGCGGAGAAAAGTTTTGAGCCCTACTTTTAACATTTCTTTTTCCCACTCCAGCGTGGGATGCTGGCCAAAAGAGTCAAAATACTCCATATCTTCGCCGGGCCAGCAGGCAACCCAGTGAGTGCCCAAACTACCCAAATCATCTAAATTCAAAATACAAGGGGAATGGTGCAAAGGTTTGTACTCATTTCGCGAAAAAATGCCTTTTATTGGGATGTGAAGAGCCTTGCACCAATTGATCAAATCAACGTTGGACAGGGGTACGTCTTTGAATTTCAACGCCACCTTTGTTTTCATCCCAAGTTCCCACAACGGGCGGAGGTTGGTATCAGGCGGGGTTAATTTGCATCCCCCGCCCCCCTTCAAAGGGGGTGGGAGTGGTGGGTATGTGGAAAGGGAACGCCGCGAGCGAGAAGGACCAACCTGCATACCTTTTCCAATAAGCGATTTAACCAGGTTTATAGCCAGGGGGACGCCGATTGAGGCCAACATCCCCAAAAACCCTCCGTGTTGTTTTACGCCCCCACCAGACACCGGGCCTTTTACCAACCAAATAACGCTCAAGGGTTTGTTTTTGCGTTGGGGTCATTTTTTGAACCAAGTTATAAAGTTCCATTTCAGGTGCGCCCCAGTGGCCACGTCCGAAGATTTTATTCAAAACTTTTTCTGCGCCCCATGAAACGCCGGCCTTCGCTCCTTCTTTAAGGGCAGATTTGGCCGCAGACGCAACGAAAGGGCGGGCGAGGGAAAATAATATTGAGAAAAGGCTGCCACCTTTTTGCACACTCCCAGACATTTGTGTTTGGGAAAGTTTTGAAACCCCACCTTTGCCCGCAGCGGCAGCTTTTTTTTAGGTGGTTGATTTGAGTAAGTGTGCATAAACGTTTTCCTTCAAGTAGTTCATACTCTCTTCATAACCAGATTGTCAAAAGTGTGGCATCTCATAATGATCTAGGTGTGGTAATTAGTAATGACCTTAAGTGGTCCCCTCACATCGCTAAATGCACTTCTAAGGCAAACCGCATACTAGGTTTCCTTCGAAGGAACTGCATGCTAATGACTGACACTCGCTGTCGTCGACTATTATACCTTGCCCTTGCCCGGTCCCATTTATCTTATGGTAGTGAGATCTGGGCACCTCAAGGCTCTTCCCGTGACCTATCTCTCTTGGAGGGGGTTCAACGGCGTGCTACGAAATTTATTCTTAAAGATTATGACTCTCCTTACATTCTCCGCCTCAAAAAGCTTAAATTGCTACTAATAAGCTACTGGCTAGAAATTAAGGATCTTATCTTTTTCTTTAAATGCAAACAGGGCCTGTATGATCTAGATATTTCCTGTTACGTCACGTTTTCTTCTCTTCGTTCTTCTCGCTCCCGATCAGGTCAGCAAAATCTGCTGCAGCCCAACTCCTGCAGGACTACACTCTTCAGAAATTCTTTTTTTTTAAATAGAATTGTGTTTATGTGGAACAGTCTTCCTATGTCTATAAGTAATTGCACGTCACTTCCATCCTTTAAGAACCAGATTTACTCTCACTACTTTTCTAAACTGGACACTACTTTCGACACAGACAGAATGCGCACATGGAAAACTTACTGTTCTAAGTGTCGCTCTTACAATCTGGCTTGTTGCTACTGATTACACTCTTTTTTTTCTAACTATATTTCAATTAAAAATTATTATATTTGATATGTTAGCTTTCGTATTTCTTATTTGGCTGACCTTTGTATGGGACCTGTGTCCTGCTGGTCAGACCCTCAACCAAGTTGCTGTTTTATTTCGTCTTACATTCTATGTTTTCTTGTTCATGTGTCTTGTCACTATAATGTTTTAAGTTTATTTTTTAATATTCCATCATTGTAACAGCTCTTTTGGTTGTAAAGTTAATAAATAAATAAATAAAAGAAATAAAAGAAATGCAGTTGGCGCACAAAACGACTTTGCTCATAATACGTATGCGCAGTGTTACGTTATCAACGGGACAGCGCCCAAACTTTCTTCAGTCGCCATTTTGAATGCCCCGAGAGTGCGCCGCAGTGAAAAGAGGTTTTAAGTGTGGTAAATGTTCTTTACTTGCTTGACATCTTTTACTTTTTAAAGCATTTTTTCTACTTGTTACAATCTAGCTCTATTGCTTACCCGTTTATTACCAGTGTATAATTCGCACTTTTTTCCCAAGATTTTGTTAATGAAACTCTGCGTGTTATACACGAAACCTTTTGTTTGTTGATCGCTTCCCTCATTTACATACGCGTGTGGTCAACGAAGGATACTCATAAGACAATAAGTTTTTTATAATAAACAAGCAAATAACCTATCACAGTTGCTTTTAAATTACCGCCGATAAACTGGCTGGAAAAACCGCACTAAAACTGCCGGAGATATTCTGTGAACAGACGCCAGATTTCCATACAGACGAAACAAAATATCCTCTTATTACTCGGGCTGCGCGCGTCTCGCGCGTCGCCCGGGTCTAAGATTACCGACGGTTATTCTTTTTCGTCGTCGAGTATCATCCACAAAGTGCACTTCCGGCGTTTCTGCGCAAGCGCTAACTATTTTTAACAGAGTGATGCCTGTTGTCACGTATCGGAAAATGTCGATTCACCTTGTGTCTTTTGAAGTCTGAACAAACAATATGTTAAGAGAAGTGTCTATGCGAATGATTGCAAGTTCAACGGCGAGAAGAAAGCTTTTAACATGAGTAAACTTAACTCCAGATGGACTGCCGTGTTTCCTCGTGTCTGCCTCAGTAGACTGCGAGTAGTCTCTAATTTTGGCGATGGATTGTGGGGCGGGCGAAAGACACATGCGCGCACGAAGTTGCGAGGAGACGCGACGCGAGGGGAGCGCCAAAAATTAGAGACTACAGACAAAGGGAGTTTGACCTTTCACGGCCGAGTGATTCGGAAGTATAAATCTCATATCAACAGCAAGAATGATACTTGTTGTCACGTATCGGAAAACGTCGATTCACCTTGTGTCTTTGAAGTCTGAACAACTAATATGTTAAGAGAAGTGTCTATACGAATGATTGCAAGTTCAACAGCGAGAAGAAAACTTTTAACATGACCAAAATTTAACTCCAGATGGACTGCCGTGTTCCCCGTATCCGCTCCATTGAGATGTACATTTTGTTGAATAACTCAAGTACGGGATATCACACACCCATGAGATTTTGTTTGACAGGTAGTTAATTTACTATTTTCCCACAATATCTCAATTTCTGGACTTTAATGTTTGAATGATAAGCGATTAGTTTTTACAAATGTACTAGCGGCTTGAAACTGTCCAGGAACGTTCCTTTCTTGTGTTTCAAATGACCCTGGATTGACGTATTTGTAAACAGTTTCACTCTGCTAATTAATTTTCTACTCACATTTCACCGAGACTCCATTCACATTTATGCGAAAAAATCCAACATCGTTCGATAAGCGTTTCCTTTCTCAAACAATTATCCATCGAAGCGAAAACAAGTGTGCATAGTTTTTTTTTTGGAATCAATACACTATTTTTATCACCTTGCATAATGATAAACCTCTGTGGCCTAAAGGTCATTGTTCCTGCCTGTGACGCAGCTAAACGGGTTCGATGTCCTTTAGTGGTATATATCACGGGCTTTATTTTTTCTGTTTCTCTTTTTCTTGTTCTTTTAGAAATATTTTTTACAAGTGTTATAATTATTGTTCTCAATGGTTGAGCTGTATTTTAGAGGAATATATGTTGATAGGGGTCTAAAGAAATAGACTTTGCAAGCCCGAGTTTAGGCTAATTGTAGCCTCGTGTTTGAATATGGTAACGAAGCACACATTTTGTGAGCCAAAGTTAGTTGGAAATTATTTTGCTCGAAGTACAGCAGCTCATAACAAAGACAAAATAATTGAGGTATATTTTGCAGAGGCCTTACAAGATTTAAAATCTTTTGACAACGGAACATCGTCAGAGACGCATTTCACAGGAGATCTCACCGCGTTACGCTTGATTGAACAGATCACACCACGATCAGTTGTTAGCATTCAGATAGGTGAAAACATAAAGTGCCAGCGAATGAAAGGGAAAATTTTTACACAACAACAACAAAGAGTATTTGAACATATGACAATTCCTGTGACGGGTGTCTAAATCATTCTCTCGTGCCGTCTCAATGTTCGGAAAAACGCTATTCTGACTCTTATCAGATAAAACAGTTTTTGGTTGCCTTTTGTAATGAACAAATTACTGATCCCGGTACACGAAACACAAGATTAACTAAAGTCAGAACAACCTAATAGTGACCAAAAGCTTTGGAATATCAGAGAAATTTTAACTGGAACAGATGAGTTTTTTTTTAAATCGTTTCTCTCAAAACGTGCAGGTCACGACTTGACAAGTTTATTTACTATAAAAACACGAGTAACAGAAGTCCTGTATCTCGAAGACGAGCGCGTGAACCCAGTAGGATTTTTGTCAAAGAGGTGGGAAATTTTGTGAACAAACCAAGAAAACTAAGGCGAATCTGCAAAAAATACATCAGTAAAAATGTTCCAAGATCTTCAAGAATTCATCTGTATGTTAAAGGTGCCTTTGCTTGCCATAGTTTTATCGATGGGAATAACAGAACGCGTATCATAGGGCGCTTGTGGTAAAAGCATGAACTGAGGCGAAGGAAGGAGAAATTGAAGTGGAAATTGAAAGAGGGACAATATACCAAAATGGAACCGTACTTTAATATCCGTGTTTATAAGACTCAAAATTATAGGATAAATCATTGCCGCTTTAACCTTCGACCATAAATTTTGAAATCTCATATTTGCGTTCACGACCCTTTGATCTTGGTTCTTATGTCAAAACGACAAGTGGCAATGACAACATTGCACGTCCTCTCCAAGCTACATCCTGCAATCAGTTTCCCCGAGCTAAAAGCCATTATGGCTCTTGTTTTATTTATATAGCGCTTTATCAACAACAATTTACAACAAGAAGCAGCTTTATTTTTAAAATGTGTACCCCCCCCCCAAAAAAAAAAAAAATAGTTAGCTGGCCCGCAGGTAGCAAAGGCTAATCTACGCGGGCCAGGCTTACAATTAACTAAAGAATAAATTAACAACACAAATTGGAAAGAAATCCCAAAACAATAAAGACGGAACCAATAATAAGAAGTAAGGAAATAAGACAAAAAAAAAAAGTAAAAGAATGAAGTACAAAGATTTTTGGCTTTTTAAATAGTCTTACTTTTTGCACTATTATAGGCGTTTCAACATAATCATTTTCAGTTGGTTATTCAAAAGTTCTAAATTGCTTTACACATCTAGTTATTCACAATGATAAAAAAATGCTCCTTATAAAGATGCGTTTTAAGGGAAGATTTAAAAGAGGTAGCATTGGAACAGTTACTACACTTAATGAGAAAGACCATTCCACAACCTGAGAGGACACACAGAAAAAGCTCGATCACCATATTAAATATGTTTTCACGCTGGCGGATCAAGATCAAAATAATGCCGAGACTGCCAGTCACGTTATATCAATGGGACTGGTAAAAATTTGAGCGTAAGACTGAATGAAGAGACGTGAATGATGATATCAACACTGACAGCGCGGGACACCATTTACACACAAATTGACTACCATTGACTACCAAGTATTTGAAGCTCGTCGAGCCGTTTTCTCACCAGATTCTAGCCAAAAAGAACCAAAACTGCCCAAACCTCTGTTTGCTGGTGGAGTTCATCGCGCCCTTCTGTGGTTTCTTGGGATTTATTACAAAGGCGGCAATGTGGGTCAGTGCCATCCTTTTTAATGTGGTGCTGTTACACTTTGGTGAGGAGAGCTGGTTCCTGCGCTGCTGTAATTAGTCCCTCTGCTTCTGATTTCAGCCCACTCGACTTCAGCCATTGGTTTGTCAACTTCATGTGTATTGGTTTTTCTTCCCATCTTTTCTGCAGTTGTTGCTGGCCTTGGTGTTTTGCTTTTGCCTTGATTTTCTTTACGTGTAGAATTACCCCTTCATCGTCTCTAGGGGGCGTCTCTTGATGCTCTAATTCGAGTTTGTACTTTTCAGCCTCTCTTGAGACAGAATACAGCTTCTTCCACTTCTTCTTCTTCTTCTTCTTCTTCTTCTTCTTCTTCTTCTTCTTCTACGTTTCCCTAAATTTTTACTTTCATGTTTTTACATGTCTTAGCAGGATTTTGTCAACCCAATTTTGGCCGTTGTTTTTATTCAGCATTGAGATTCTTAAGAAGGTTTGGCATGTTTTCTTCATCCCTTAACTGGCTTTTAAATTGACTTTTAGTTTTTTGGTGCTGTTCTCATTTTTGCTTAGGGAACGTTCCCATGATGGGACGATTGTTCCCATTTGGAGTGGTCCTATAGTATGAAAAGGAACAAATTGTTGTGAAAAATAGGAGCAAGGTGTTCATTTAGAGCTAAAAGAGGAATGTTTTGTTCCGAATTTCGAACATTGAAAGGAACATTTTGTTCCGAAATGAGTCGCTGAGGAACAAATGTTCCCATTGGTATTGTTCCTCTTTTTATCATTTTGGTCCGTTTTATTCATTTGAGGAACAATTGTTCTCGTTCGCGAGTTCCGTTTTGACTGAAATGTTCCTTTTTATTGTCACGCGGAACAATTTGTTCCTAACAATTAGTTCCCATTGATGTAAAATGGTTCCTATTAAGAAAATGACAGTTCCTTTGTACACGTTCTTCAACAGAACCATTCTTCTTTTCTTGCCATCCACGTTTTTGTCGCTTTTTAATTGCATGGCGAAGCGTTTGTTGTAGTGTTTTACGTTTGACTCAACACGAAACAGAGTCAATAGCAGATTCTAACAGACTTTTCGAGGCGCTTCTTGACTTGTCCGGGCAAGGTAAGGTCGAAGACCATCACACCAACGCCATACTAATGCCAACTTGGGTTTGTAAATTAACTCAAGAATAATGAAGAATGGCAAGCAGAGGCATACCAAAGTAAATTTCAACTCGCACAATGCAACCATTGTTGTAGGTATGCACAGGCTTGCCCGGGCAAGGCCGAACCCATTTGGGATGTAACTCCCTGCTATGAATTTAAGTACAATGGTAATAAGCTCGGGCAAGTAGGGACAAGTGCCGACAAGCTCCAAATTAAATGATGGCTCTATTGTTTGCCAATGGGTGTGATTGTTTGGTCGGTTTTTGGTAAGCGGTGCAAACAGAATTCTGTTGGCTGAATCAGTTCTTCTTTTCCAAGAATGAACAAGAAGGTCAAAGTCGACTGGTCTACGATTGATGGCGCATCGCCCAAACCAAAACGGCTTCACTTAGAAAAACAAGATACGGACAGCTTGTATCATTGTCCAATTCAGGTATGCGAACACGAAGGATTTCAAAGTCAGCGTGGATGCAGGAAACACGTCAATTCTAAGCACAGCTGGTTCTTTTATTTTGACGAAAAACCCGACCTGACAGAACTTCGACATTCATCGCAAGTGCTTGACACTAGGTCGTCAAAGACCACTACAGATGACTGTGAATCAATCCGAACGCCAAAACACGGTGTCGTTGTTGTACCTTCATTTTCAGTTTCTGGTCAAATTGGCGAAGCATTCGCGAACTGGTTGACTGGTAGTGGTGGGGGTTGCAAGAAAGATCGCACAGCTCAACACATAGTGAAGAGAAGCTTTAAATTTCTGAAATTTTGTTGCGAAGACGAGGAAAAATTGACGTTTGAAGTGATAGACTACAGTCTGTGCTCGCCAAATCTCTTGTTCAAATTCGTAGACTACTTGCAAGACGAGTGCAAACTCGGACATGGTGGGCGATTGGGCTACATAGACGCAATTTCCGAACTAATGGACTTTAGAAAAATCAATGGGGCATCCTACGCAGTTCTGCGAAACCTATCTGCTACTGAGTTGTACCTCAAGAGAGCTCGAAAGACGGTGGCAAAAATGATGAGATTGCAGTGGACCCGAGAACTGGACATCGACACGCTGGAAGCTCGAGGCCACTGGGCGACAATGGAGGAATTGCTGCAAGTGGTGACATTTCACTTGCCGCGTTACGAAAGCGTCGTAAAGACGTGCAAGAGCAATCCGGGCCAAGTGAACCCGTCCGACTTGACATTCGCCACGAGATTTGTGTCGATGTACTTGTTCATCAAAGTGAAGGGGTCGCGCCCCATGACTTATCAGTACTTGACGGTCGACATGGTTAGGGCAGCGAACGAGAACGGGGGATTTATTGACCAGAAAAAGTTCAAGACTGCCAGCAAATACGGGTTTGACTCCTTGATTCTGACCGATGCAAGCGTGCAGGTGCTCGACAGTTACATCAATTTTGTGAGGCCATTGCTAAAACCCCAGTGCGAGTTCGTTCTGGTCACGAGAAACGGAGGCCAACACGGCAAGCTGGGTGACGTCATGAGTAAACTAGTGTTTGACGCAATCGGAAAGTACGTTCACCCGACGCGCTATCGTCAAATCGTCGAAACGCAAAGCCTCAATCAGCTCACCAGCAAAGAGCAGAGCATTTTGTCGGAGGATCAGAAACACAGCTCGGCCGTCGCCAAAGTTCACTATCAAAAGCAAAGGTCGCGCGAAGTTGCTGTGAGGGCTCACGAGGGTCTGCAAAAGTTGCAAGGTACCAAAGGCTCTGAGGTGGACGAGGAGGTCAACAAGAGGTTTAGCCATTCAACTTTGAGCCTTGCAGCACCGACCGAAAGCACAGAATCAAAAAGCGCGCCCCCTAAGAGGGATGCCCCACCGACAAACCGATTGCAAATCCAAAGAAGTCATCGCCGCGTGTTGAAATTTACGGCGGATGAGGACGACTTTCTCGAGAAAGGGATGAATAGGCACGGATTTGGATAGTGGACAGCTATTCTAAGAGATCCTGATTTGAAGTTTCAAAACGGAAGAACGGCGGATTCTCTGAAGAAAAGGGCTGCAATCAAATTTCCGTAAGGGTAATGCACCGAGATACGTCTGTTTTGGATATCTGTTCCTCAGAAAGCTCCTTTGCCATTCAGTAAAATATAGACCACAATACTGTTGCCGTTATATATATATATATATATATATATATATATATATATATATATATATATATATATATATATATATATATGCAGTTCTTTATTACATGCTTTGAGAAATGGTAAGAACTTGGAAAGAAACAATGTGCCTAGGTTAAACTACATCTCACATGAAATCGCAAAGTCAATTTGTGACACAAATGCTAACTTTGTTCACTGTCTTTTACTGTTTACTCGGGGAGAAAAAGTGGGTTATTTTTCCTCTCTTGGGCACTGGTGTACTGGTTGACCCACTTCGTCGTTTCAGAGGTTTTCTTTTCAGAGGCTGACTGGATGAGCGGCGGTACACTTTGGGCGACGTCGAAGGTGTTATGAAGATCTCCGCCTCGGCTTCATCTTCCATCTCTTCACAAGGATAGGGTAGGGGGCACCAGATGCTGTTCACGCGTTGCGCTTGAGACGAGGAGACCCACTGCATTTCCACGGCCTTCTTTCTCCGCTCCAACAGTACCAGTTTCGCAAGCCCGTGCACTTCTTCCTTCTGAAATTTTAACTTGAGCGCTTCGACAGTCACTTCCAACATGTACTGGAGTGCACGCTTCACGTCATCGTCTGTCGCCGCATCCTCTCTTTTCTGGAGGTCTCGAAGTTCCTTTTCCTTCTCCATAACCCACTCGTTGTTGAAGTACTCGCGGGCTTTCTTTTCGAGCATCCGTTGGTCTTCTTTTTTCTTCTTCGCAAAGTATTCGTCTCTAGAACGCTCTATATTCGGATGGTAAGGGCCGTTGACCGACACTAGCAAGTGGGCATCTTCTTCCTTCATCATCCCCAACGAGATCCAGCGTTCTTTAGTCTCTTCCAGTACACGCAATCGTGCTCGCTCTTCCTGGCTTTCCCTTTCATCGACCGTGCGCTTTACTTCAGCGGCGAGTAGAGCAAGTTGCCTCTGCTTGAGACTGTGGCATGGCTCTTGCTCTCGCAGACGTGCAATGTTCTCCAGACTCTTCTCCCATGAATCCAAAGAGGTAGAACAAGTGTCTGACTCTTCGTTCACTCCCTCCGCATCACTGTCGTCTATGGCCGTGTTCTGTTCCGTTTGCTCACTCCCTTCCTTCTCGCTTTCGCTTTCGTCCAGTTGCATGGTTCTAATCCTTTCCTTTTCTTCTTCACTGATGTCTCCTGGCTGAAAACTGGTGGCCGGCATGGGAGGTGGCAGTTCATCGTCTGGGGTGCGTGCCAGTCCACATGCCCAGACAATGCAGTCCATTGCATTGGCTTGCAGGAATTCTTGGACTCCTGCTACGCGCGGTGACGTCAGGCTTTTGAAGTGGAACTTTCTTAGGCGGGCGTCCATGGCGCTGTTGTGCTCCCTTCCAAAATTCATCTCCGTCTGGCATGTGATGAACATTGGGCATCGTATCACTGCAAGACTTGAGGTCTTGTACTTTCGGTCATGTGCAGTGAGCCCTCCTTGAGTCAATATTTTCCAGTCGTCTGGGTCCATCAGTTTGGGGTGCGCCTCGTCCAGGAAGATGATTTGCGTGTTTTCGTCGATCAAGCTCTTGTTAAAAGCCTTTTGTTTACCGATCATGGCAATGTATCTTGCTGGGATGAAGCGGGTTATGGGTGTGAAAAGGCTCGTTTTTCCTCTGTTAGGCTCTCCTATGAGGCACATGACCTTTTCTTTGTGCTGTTCAATGCGGCAGTTGAGGAGTCGAATGTAGTATTCACAAAAGTGCGCCATTACCTGCTGGTTGAGGCTATTCTGCAATATTTGTTTGAAGTAACCTGGATCTGGCATTTTAGTGTGTTCGTATTCGACGTACGCTCTGGGAGATTCTTTGCCAATTTCCGTGTCTTTGATGGGATGTAAAACGAACTTTCTCTGGCTTATTGAGAAGCACCATCCTCCATTCACTTCAATTAAGTCGAAGTTGATAGGCAGCTGCTTCACGAATTCGCATTCTCTATCGCCCAGGATTTCTACGAGCTTGTTCAGATGTTTGATGATGGTGTCCTTAAACTGATCGTTGCTTCCCAGCAGAGAAAGGAATTTCTTTACTGAACAGCAGTGCTGATATGTGTATTTAGAATTCTTGACCTTCTTGAAAATCTCCCCACTGTGTAGTGCATAGCCCAGTTTCGCAATGGCTCGTTCGATGTCGTTCATTGCTATGACAATGGGCGATCCGAGGCCTTTTGGGATTTCCTGGGGCAAGTCGCATACCTCAATGCCATAGACATCAAACTGCAGGCCGGAACTGACGAGCGAGGGTATTAACTTGTCTCGCAGTTTTTCAGTGAACAAGCCACAAACAACTTGTAACCTGACCACGCGCTCACTTGCGTTAACTGACTCCAAGGGCTCTTCTATTATTTGATCTTGCAGCAATTCAAGACTGTGACAAAACGACTTGTCCACTTTGGTCCGTATAAAATGGTTGTTGTGATCTTTTAGTGTGGTGCATAATGGTGCGCAGTACTCCTCTTCACTTCCTCTTTTGCAGACTGGTAGGGCTTTGGCTATGACTTCCATGCCCGTTTCTAATAGGGCCGAATGTAAGGGCACCGTTGATACGCGCATGCCATTGGGAGACTGTACTGCAATCCAGTAAGTTACTGCTGGCCAATATTTTTTTGGTAATTCTTCGTTCGGGTCGTCCTCTTGTTCCTGGCTGTTTGTCTTTTCTCCCTTTTCTTTACTTCGCTTCTCTAGGGCGGCGACGGATGAGAAGAAAAATGCTACACCTTTCATTTTCTTAATCTTTTCGTCACATTCGTCACGTTTCTGGCATATGTCTAGCCACTGATCATCACAAGACATTCCCTCATGTTTGCTGTACGAAAGTTTAGCTGATAGTAGCGAACAACTTCCTTGGACAGCTGGTAAGACCTTGCTTAACAGGGCGCTTCGTATTCCCTAAAATGTATACAAGGGAAACCAAAAAATGATCAGTAGCGAATGTGACCAAAAAAGACGCAGTAATCTTGTAGGAAACATATCCACAGGTTTTGCATATTGCAAACTACCCTGAATCGTAGATAAACTGGTTAAGACCTAAGTGATGCAGTATTTCGTTCCCGTTATGTTACTTTTTAAGGTAATCTTCATAAATCCGTTCACTAAAAGAACGGAGAGCATCTTTCCTTCCTGAACTTGTCTAATCAAAACCAGCGAAGAAGGAATATCAAATGTAGCACATACCTTGTTATTGAGTTGCCTTGATGGCGCTGTGGCCATGGCTGTCACCGAGTGAAGTGAGAACGAAGTAGTCTTTCAGTCTACTTTTATAGCATGATAGCTAGATTGTTAAAATTCCTCGGTGTGGTCCTTTTGTTTTCGATAAATTTCAGCCAAAAAAGCCGCTACGATGAAAAAATATCCCCGCACAATTTACAATGATTACGTAATCAATATAATCACATTCTTTTCGTCAAACGCAGTTTTGTCAAACGCAAAGATAGTTTTCTTGACAATTCACAAACAGTGGACAATGAGGCATTAATCAAATTCTTCGTTGGTATCTTTTGTATTCGATAAACGATAAATTCCAGCAAAGAAATGAGGCTACGGTGCAAAAAAAGAAAAATGCCGGACATATACAATTTACAGTGATAACATAATCGCTGTAATCAAATTCTTTTCGTTAACATTTGGTAATCGCAAGCACAGTTGTGTTGGCTCTTTACAAACTGTGAACAATGAACCATCAATCAAATGTATCACTGCCACAACTGGTTTTAGAATTCCTTTTTTTCCTTCCACATCAAGTGTAGTCAAGTATAGGGATTCTTTGTACAATCAGCGCAAGCAGTTAAGCAGTTTATAGATGTTTAATTATCACACTTTTTTATTCTGTGTAAAGCCCTTTGTTAGTTTTGTTTAGAATATAGAAAAAAAAGGGTATCTTTTGGTTGGTATGTCATTGAGGATAACGTCTCCTTGGCAAAATGTTTACTGATAAAGAATCCAGGAAAAACCTTGCAGCGCAAACAAAACATACATACCGGTAGATGATCAACGCCTTAAAAGCATGTCATTTTAATAATTTAGCAGCGAGCAAGCAAAACCCAGAATGAACGAAAACCTCAGGGACACCTGGAAATATCAAGGAGCTAATTGGCAGGACAATTAATTTGTGTAACAAAAATGTAATTAGACAGCTGTCCCCGGTTTATCCGTCATATCCGTGACACTATAAAGAACTCACGCTAAATGAAAAGAGCAAAAAGGAATATCAACTGAAACAAGCTCAAAGTATTGTTCTTCGCTATCTCCGTTGTATCCGTCACACTAAAGCCATAACTGGATTCACGGTGATATCACCGAAGTAAAAAAAACCTCAAGTATAACGGATGAAAATAGCTCAAAGTACTGTTCCCCGCTGTCTCAGTTGTATCCGTCACACTAAAGAAATAACTGAATATATAGTCATATCACAGAAGTCAAAAGATCTTAAGTATAACGGGGATAGCGGAGACGACGGGGAAGGACTTACAGCACATCAGATCTGCTTCAAGGAATATTAAAAAGATCGAAAATACAACGGACATAACGGATACGGCGGGGACAGAACTTACAGTACTACTACTAAAACTACAACAACTACTACTACTACTACTACTACTACTAACAATAATAATAATAATAGTAATAATAATAACAATAATAATAGTAATAATAATAATAACAGTAATAATAATAATATAATAATAATATTATTATTATTATTATTATTATTATATTAATATTATTATTATTATTATTAGAAGTAGTAATAGTAGTAGTAGGAGTAGTATTAGTACTACTACTACTACTACTACTACTACTACTCTAAGTTCTGTCCCCGCCGTATCCGCTATCTCCGTTGTCTTTTATATATTCCTTGAAGCAGATCTGATGTACTGTAAGTCCTTCCCCGTTGTATCCGCCGTCCCCGTTATACTTAAGATCTTTTGACTACTGTGATATAACTGTATCTCCAATTATTTCTTTAGTGTGACGGGTACAACGGAGAAAGCGGGGAAGAGTACTTTGAGCTCATTTCATCCGTTATACTTGAGGTCTTTTGACTACTGTGATATGTCTGGAAATCCAATTATTTGTTTAGTGTGACGGATACAACGGAGACAGCGGGGAATAGTACCTTGAGCTTGTTTCAGTTGATATTCCTATTTGCGGTTTTCATTTACTTTTTTCCCCTGTGCATCTATGATCTATTTCTTACTTAAACTAATCTGATCTATACAATTGTATAACTTCAACGGGTATAACGGTTATGCTGGGAACAAAATTCATATATTTGTATCATGAAACAAGATCGCTTTAAGATAACCATTGTTTTGCTGATATAAATTTAAGACCAACTCCTCTTAATAGTTCTAAATGAGCAAGTGTGCCTTTTCATAGCTGTTCCTCTTAAGAGGAACGCTTATGAGTATAAAATATCCAGTTTGAGTTGTTTTGGGGGTGACAAAAAGGGAAAACATAATCTTTGGAATTGTTCTACATAAAACTTCACGAAAACAAAGTTATGGAGGTAATTGCGTGGCACTTAGGAGCATCTTTGCGTTTTTAAAATCGGGAACAAGGAAGTTAGGGAAACGATCTTCTACGTTTCCCTAAATTTTTACTTTCATGTTTTTACATGTCTTAGCAGGATTTTGTCAACCCAATTTTGGCCGTTGTTTTTATTCAGCATTGAGATTCTTAAGAAGGTTTGGCATGTTTTCTTCATCCCTTAACTGGCTTTTAAATTGACTTTTAGTTTTTTGGTGCTGTTCTCATTTTTGCTTAGGGAACGTTCCCATGATGGGACGATTGTTCCCATTTGGAGTGGTCCTATAGTATGAGAAGGAACAAATTGTTGTGAAAAATAGGAACAAGGTGTTCATTTAGAGCTAAAAAAGGAATGTTTTGTTCCGAATTTCGAACATTGAAAGGAACATTTTGTTCCGAAATGAGTCGCTGAGGAACAAATGTTCCCATTAGCATTGTTCCTCTTTTTATCATTTTGGTCCGTTTTATTCATTTGAGGAACAATTGTTCTCGTTCGCGAGTTCCGTTTTGACTGAAATGTTCCTTTTTATTGTCACGCGGAACAATTTGTTCCTAACAATTAGTTCCCATTGATGTAAAATGGTTCCTATTAAGAAAATGACAGTTCCTTTGTACATGTTCTTCAACAGAACCATTCTTCTTTTCTTGCCATCCACGTTTTTGTCGCTTTTTAATTGCATGGCGAAGCGTTTGTTGTAGTGTTTTAAGTTTGACTCAACACGAAACAGAGTCAATAGCAGATTCTAACAGACTTTTCGAGGCGCTTCTTGACTTGTCCGGGCAAGGTAAGGTCGAAGACCATCACACCAACGCCATACTAATGCCAACTTGGGTTTGTAAATTAACTCAAGAATAATGAAGAATGGCAAGCAGAGGCATACCAAAGTAAATTTCAACTCGCACAATGCAACCATTGTTGTAGGTATGCACAGGCTTGCCCGGGCAAGGCCGAACCCATTTGGGATGTAACTCCCTGCTATGAATTTAAGTACAATGGTAATAAGCTCGGGCAAGTAGGGACAAGTGCCGACAAGCTCCAAATTAAATGATGGCTCTATTGTTTGCCAATGGGTGTGATTGTTTGGTCGGTTTTTGGTAAGCGGTGCAAACAGAATTCTGTTGGCTGAATCAGTTCTTCTTTTCCAAGAATGAACAAGAAGGTCAAAGTCGACTGGTCTACGATTGATGGCGCATCGCCCAAACCAAAACGGCTTCACTTAGAAAAACAAGATACGGACAGCTTGTATCATTGTCCAATTCAGGTATGCGAACACGAAGGATTTCAAAGTCAGCGTAAATGCAGGAAACACGTCAATTCTAAGCACAGCTGGTTCTTTTATTTTGACGAAAAACCCGACCTGACAGAACTTCGACATTCATCGCAAGTGCTTGACACTAGGTCGTCAAAGACCACTACAGATGACTGTGAATCAATCCGAACGCCAAAACACGGTGTCGTTGTTGTACCTTCATTTTCAGTTTTTGGTCAAATTGGCGAAGCATTCGCGAACTGGTTGACTGGTAGTGGTGGGGGTTGCAAGAAAGATCGCACAGCTCAACACATAGTGAAGAGAAGCTTTAAATTTCTGAAATTTTGTTGCGAAGACGAGGAAGAATTGACGTTTGAAGTGATAGACTACAGTCTGTGCTCGCCAAATCTCTTGTTCAAATTCGTAGACTACTTGCAAGACGAGTGCAAACTCGGACATGGTGGGCGATTGGGCTACATAGACGCAATTTCCGAACTAATGGACTTTAGAAAAATCAATGGGGCATCCTACGCAGTTCTGCGAAACCTATCTGCTACTGGGTTGTACCTCAAGAGAGCTCGAAAGACGGTGGCAAAAATGATGAGATTGCAGTGGACCCGAGAACTGGACATCGACACGCTGGAAGCTCGAGGCCACTGGGCGACAATGGAGGAATTGCTGCAAGTGGTGACATTTCACTTGCCGCGTTACGAAAGCGTCGTAAAGACGTGCAAGAGCAATCCGGGCCAAGTGAACCCGTCCGACTTGACATTTGCCACGAGATTTGTGTCGATGTACTTGTTCATCAAAGTGAAGGGGTCGCGCCCCATGACTTATCAGTACTTGACGGTCGACATGGTTAGGGCAGCGAACGAGAACGGGGGATTTATTGACCAGAAAAAGTTCAAGACTGCCAGCAAATACGGGTTTGACTCTTTGATTCTGACCGATGCAAGCGTGCAGGTGCTCGACAGTTACATCAATTTTGTGAGGCCATTGCTAAAACCCCAGTGCGAGTTCGTTCTGGTCACGAGAAACGGAGGGGTTACTACTTGGTGTTACGGAGCACCAATATATGCTAATTACTATATGCTCATGTTTAGTATACTAAGGAGGTAAGGTCCTTTGGTTCATGGCTAGGGTTTATAGGGTTTCTGGTTTCACTGGTTTCGTAGTTTCGCGGGTTTCATGGTGTCGTATTTTCATGGGTTTCGTGGTTTCATGGGTTTCATGGTTTCGATGGTTTCATGGTTTCACGGGTTCCATGGTTTTCTAGTTTCAATGGTTTCGTGGTTTCACTGCTTTCGTGGTTTCGCTGGTTTAGTTGTTTCACGGATTTCATGTCTTCTATGGTTTCGTGGTTTCACGGGTTTCGTGATTTCTCTGACTTCGTGGTTTCATTGGTTTCGTGGTTTTACGGGTTTCGAGGTTTCGCTGGTTTCATGGTTTCACGGGTTTCGTGGTTTTACGGGTTTCACGGGTTTCACGGTTTCACTGGTTTCTTTGTTTCACTGGTTTCGTGGATTCACTGGTCTCTTGGTTTCTATGGTTTCGTCCTTTCACGCGTTTCGTGGTTTCTCTGATTTCGTGGTTTCACTGTTTTCGAAGTTTCATTGGTTTCGCGGTTTCATGGTGTCTATGGTTTTGTGGTTTTACGGGTTTCGAGGGTTCGCTGGTTTCATGGTTCACGGGTTTCGTGGTTTCACGGGTTTCACGGTTTCACTGGTTTTGTTGTTTCACTGGTTTCGTGGTTTTGCTGGTTTCGTGGTTTCATGGTTTCAATGGTTTCATGATTTCATGGGTTTCGTGGTTTTTCCGGTTTCGTGGTTTCACGGATTACGTGGTTTCACGGGTTTCGTGGTTTCACGAGTTTCGTGGTTTCAATGGTTTCAATGGTTTCATGGTTTCATGGGTTGCGTTGTTTCGCTGGTATCGTGGTTTCATGGGTTTCGTGGTTTCACTAGTTTCGTGGTTTCACGGGTTTCGTGGTTTCACTAGTTTCGTGGTTTCACGGGTTTCTTGGTTTTACGGGGTTTTGTGGTTTTAATGGTTTTGTCGTTTTAAAGGTTTCGTGGTTTTGCTGGTTTCGTGGTTTTACGAGGTTTCGTGATTTTACGGGTTTCATGGTTTCACTGGTTTCGTGGTTTCACTGATTTCGTAGTTTTACGGTTTCTATAGTTTTTCTATGTTGGTTTCACAGGTTTCGTGGTTACAGTGGTTCTTTGATTCATGGCTAGGCGCAGTTATAGGGTTTGTGGTTTCACTGTTTTCACTTTGTTTTGTAGTTCCACAGACCGATAATCAGTGGATTTCATTTTTGTTCTTTACCCATCTGTAATGACATATACGCAGTCTTTTCGCGATCATTCTCTTTACGCGTTAGTTACGCATTGCAAATCTATGCGTAAAGAAAATACAATATAACAATATCTCATATATGGGGCGCCAAATGTTCAAAAATTATTTTAGTAAATTATATGGAAATTATTTTAAAATTATTTCAACAAATGTGATTATATCATACCATACTTTCATCTGCTATGCCGTTTGTTTGAAACAATATCTTCCTCTTTAATCATTTGTTTCATACAATATAAACTTTCCCTCGCATTATTTGAAACCATTGTTTGCCCCTAACACCCGTTATTTAAAACCATCGGCTTCCCCTCCTGACTTTATTTCAAATAAAGTCTGCTAGGCAAATTCATTATTTCAAACAATTCAACAATACCTGCAACATGATTTCAAACCATTAATTCTAACACAGACTCGTTATTTCAAACAATATAACTTATGGTTTCATATAATTCACAGTTTGATACAATTCATGGTTTCGTACAATTCATGGTTTCATATAATTTATGGTTTCATATAATTCATGGTTTGATGTAAGTTATGGTTTAATATAATCAATGGTTTCATATAATTCATGGTTTCGTATAATTTATGGTTTCATATAATTCATGGTTTCATATAATTTATGGTTTCATATAATGTATGGTTTCATATAATCCATGGTTTCATATAATTTATGGTTTGATATAATTCATGGTTTCATATAATTTATGGTTTCATATAATCCATGGTTTCATATAATTTATGATTTCATATAATTCATGGTTTCATATAATTCTTGGTTTCATATAATTCTTGGTTTCATATAATTCATGGTTTCATATAATTCATGGTTTCATATAATTCATGGTTTGATATAATCCATGGTTTCATATAATTCATGGTTTCATATAATTTATGGTTTCCTGTAATTTATGGTTTCATGTAATTCGTGGTTTGATATAATTCATGGTTTCGTATAACGCATTACATCATACAAAATACAATGGTTTCAAATAAGTTATGGTTTGATATAAATCAAATTGTTTGCGCGATTATATGCGCAGTGAGCGGAAAATCACGCACCAGTCTAGCCTCGTTCTGATGAACACTTAACTGCATTTTCACGGTGCTGTTTCCTTCAGACCTGTTGTCACAGTCGTGTGAGTCCTCGTGATACACCCAATTTTTGAAACAGCTCAAACTGATGCCCTCAAATTTGGCGCAAGATATGGCAACAGCCATAAGTCGCACTATTGTGAGCTGTCTGCAGTCTCACGCACAACCGGCCGACAATGGTAACACTGGCTCGAGTCATCAGTCGAGTTCGGGAGCAGCCAACACGAGCGTAGGGGCAGCCAGCACGAGCGCTACCACAAGCAGCGCTCCGTCTGGTTCGCATGCAAGTAGCCAAAGACCCCAGGTAAGTTCTCGCTTCATTTCAATGTCTTTTCCATTCACAAAGCCCACTTGTTTTTAAAATTATAGTTAGATTGTAATGCTCTGAGGTCGGACGGATTGCTTAAGCTTCCCGCCAAAAGTGATTCATAAATTAAAAGATATTCACGAGATAAGGAACTTCTCCACGTGCTATCCCAAAGTCAAACATTTAACGTGCCGACAAAGGGTCTCTCGGGTATCATTTCTTTTTTGTAGCTTATTGATATCTAGACAGACGTTTTATGGCCATACCTCGGTAACAAAACTCAGTACTTGAGAGCATGTGGGAATAATACATAGCCCTGCTAAAAGCTAAGAAAATTAGATACACCAGACGCTGGAGAAATATGGGGCTCCCAAACAGAAACGCTTTTGTCAGTTGTACTCTTCTCTGTCAGCTATATAAACAGAGATTAGATAAAAGCGCGATAAACTATAATAATTGAAAGCACTTTACTTCGGTAGACGCGTGACTTTTGTCAGGGTTTAGATGCGTACTTAACAGACTAAAATCTGAAAAGGTGGTAGCATTGGGGACTTTCGAAAACATCCCGGAAAACATTCGTCTGATTTCTATGATTAGTAATTACTGCTTGTTAGATCGCCTTGATACAAGTTCTTCAAATCTGTCCGATGATAACGATTGAAATGTGTTCATTTTGATATCTCAAAAGATAACGAGTTTTATCGACATAAACAACAAAGGTGGCTTTTAACTCGTAGATGTGCATCTACGAGTTAAAAACCGAATTAAGGAGGTCTGAGTTTTTCGTCTTTTTGGGAAAACACTTTCCTTTTGCAGCCGGCCAAGTATATGCCTGTAGATAGGGTCAGAACCAACTGTGTCAGGCGAAGGGTTGTCAGGTCTTTTATGGTGTCGACAATGAGCTACCTTGGCTTTCAAACTGACTGTTAGCATCTAGCGTAAATTTCACCGTCCGACGACTTCACGTGGTCGTTCTTCTTTCTGTAACTCTTCTGTTGCTTTACGAAACTAATTATAAATTTAATAACAGGTGTTGCCCTCTGCCTTTCAACGTGGCAAGAAGAAAGCGGCCTCATCATCATCACGAATAAGGCAGGTCACTAAAGACGTCATTTGTATCCCCCAGGAGCAATTTGCGGTGGGGATGAGTTGCCCCAAAGGCAACGACCGAGGTGACCTAGCCGAGAAGGGCCTTGTTGGCAAAGTCACGATTTGCTCTAACTGGAATGAAGATGAAGTCAAGGATGAGATTACATCGGTTTTTAAAGACGTTTTTAAACTTCAAGCGTCCACTCCGCTTTCTTTTGCGTATTTAGGGTAGGTATATCGGGGTTGATGGGTCTTAATACTTTGCAGTAGTACTTAAGAGTGTCGGTTAGGACTGTCATAGATTAACGGTTCATGAACTGAAATAACTTGGGCAACCATTGTTCACAGTTGCCATATTAACCTAAGGCCTTACTGACTTTCTTTGTTTCTTTTCCTTTCCTTCCTCTCAATATCCTTTTCTACCTGATCGTTGTAACTTCGGTTAGTCAATTACTCGTGTGTTGCTTTAAGGTGATTGATTTACTTGCTTTCCGCAGTATCATGGACTGGCGCGGAAGTTATAAACAACGCTGGACAAGGGGCGCTATATATACTAACGGAGACTCCTCTCCCCGCGGAAGTAAGTAGCATTTAGCAGCAAATAAGGGCCTGTTTACATGGCGGTGAGGGACCCCTGGAAGGTGAGGTACCCCACCTACCCGTGGTCAAAAAAAAGCTGCCCTTCACATGCAATCCCGGGGCGCTGGGGTGAGGTCTAAAATGCTATCGCGTGGTCGCTAAGTACGTATATTAACAAAGAACTCGGAAACAATTGCCCGGATGAACATCACCCTACCTAACTCCAGCATTCACATGGCACTCATCCTAGCTAAGCGAGTTACCCTCCCCGGCTGACCGAGCAACCCGCCTAGGTGGGGTACCCCACTTAACATGTGAACGCGACCAAGAAATAAAGAGAGATTGTATGGAGAGATTGGTAACCCCACCGAGGCGGGGTACCTCACCTTCCCAGGGTCCCCCACCTCTATGTGGACAGGCCCTAACAAGGATTTTAGAAGTTGACGTAAACATGATCTGTCTGGCCAAAAATGTCTTACAGGAAAATGAAGGTATTTCGCCTTCTCCAAGCAAGCGTGTAAGGCAGAGTGAGGGCAACGGTTCACGAGAGGAAGAACCTTTTTCAGAGGTAGGTCAAATGTTTGACACTTTTATTCCTTGAAATGGTAGTCTGTAGACTAACCTATCGATATAATTCATCAGTTTGACGTAGTTTTCATTATTACCGACAGGATCCTACAGATCATTGGCTGATGCGGGATACCTTCGACAGAGATCGCAGTTCTTCACAAGCACACAACTTATACAGGTAACATTCGTTCTGGCTATAAAGTCGATCAAGGAAAGTCTTCTTGAGGGTTGAGTATAATAAAACCTAAACAATGTAAGGCGTACCCACTTTTCAATTTTTCAGCTGATTTATACTGCTATCAGTGTTAATAAAAATTTTTTGGAACATAAATTATAGATGATAAACTCTTTATCGTTGTACCAATGTGGCCCGGGTTCGATTCCCGGACTCGACGTCATATGTGGATTGAGTTTGTTGTTGGTTCTCTTCTCTGCTCCGAGATGTTTTTCTCCGGGTTCTCCGGTTTTCCCCTCTCCACAAAAACCAACATTTCCAAATTCCAATTTCGTCTGCTTGCAAGGGGAGCAGTGACTATTTTCAATTCTTTAAATCAGTTCAAGACTTCACGAGTAATTCTCGTTTTATTGCTACAGCTGTTTCCCATGGTAAAAAATGACCACACTCATTCAGGCAATTTAAACGAATGACCGGTAAATTTAAATGCTGGGAGTATATACAGAATATATGGTTGCTATGGTGTTAACATGTAATAGTGTCACGTAATCTTAAAGTTCTTTAGGACGTATCTGTTCCTGTGGGGGCATGAACTCGCTAATTCGTTGTGTTTGTTGAGACTACAAAGGTTTTTCTTGCAGATTATCACAAATTTCTCGTAAAGGCACAAATTACATTTCTTAGTGGCATTATTATATGGTTTGCATTTTTTGAGAATTTTCCACTTTATTCTGAAGGGCCAGTTGGTGTCTTTCAGTGTCCATATGTGCTTTGAAAGTTCAGTCTCGTTTCTTTTGTTGGCGTGTAGGAAGGATGCCTTGTGGTTTCTGTATCGTTCTTTGAAATTTGTTGCGAGTCCCACGTATGAATCTGTTGTTGTTTCTGTTGTAACGGTTGCTTGGTACAGTGTTGGTAGACCACAGTTTGTTTCTAGCCGGGCATGTTTCTTCAAGGGGGCATTCATCTTTCTTTCGGCAGTTACATGTCTTATCACATTCTTGTGGTGTGGTGGGAGTGCTATTGGTGAGTAGGGTTTTGTTGTGTGACGCAAAGTTTGGCATTCAAGAGTAACTCAGCTCGAGTGTGTGTCTGTTGAAGATCTCGTGTAGCGGGTGGTTCTTTGGGAAACATTTGTCGACGATGCTTAAGAACTTTTTTCCTAGGTTGGTTTTGACGTTGGAGTTCCATGGAGGGTTGTACCATGTGATGTTTCTTTGGCGATTTCTTTTGCAGTTTCTTGTCGGTCATTCGTTTATCAGGGGCACCCAACGAGCCAAATCAACCAAAAGTTGTAGAAAGGCATTTTTAGCTACCTTGTGGTGTTTGAATTATGTTTAAAGTGATGTTTTCATAAACTAGAAGAAGTTCATCTGTTCGGATTTCCTAGCTGAAATTTTAATTGCCCGAAAATTTTAGGGAACAAAATCTTTCTTTGAGAAAATGCAAGCAACTTTTCACGAACTTTCTAGGGAACTATTTTCCTTTCGAAAATGCTAGCTGACGTTTTTGACCGCCAAAAACAGCAGTTACGACCTTTCCGAAAACCTCAGGGGCTATGATTTTCCAATTTCGAATCTTCTAGGCCACGTTTTAGTGACGAAAATTCGAGTGCACTCTTTAATCGACGCCGAAAACGCAAGGCGAATTACCCTCCACCGATCAGATATCTACTGAAACTTGTTGTTGGGTGCCCCTGGTTTAAATTGCCTGATGAGTGTAGTCATTTTTTGACCATACGAAACAGAGCTGTAGCAATAAAACGATAATTACTCGTGAAGCCTTGAACTGGTTTAAAGAAAAAAAAAAGAAAATATATATATATATATATACATATACTACTCAGAGTTTCATGCTTCTTGCGAAGCAATCATCAGGCAACAGCCAAGAATAACGGATACATAAGAATATACACAAAATTTGATAATACAGAACAATGCCTAACGGCGTGACACGTAGGTTGATATGATTGGTTAATCTAAGCGAGCACTGTCTTTAACAGGAATTTCTTGGAATGTCTACACGTAGATACCAGTTCGCTTTTATTGTTTAGTGTTGACATTTCGGGTTTACATATAATAAAGTATTTTTCCCATAAACTCAAATTACAACGCTTGTTTACATTTGAATATGACCGGGCCTGTTTTAGCTTGTCGGAACTTTTACTACCCCTGACTTGACGTTTATCACCGTACTTAGGCAATTTGTCTCATGGACAACGGACCACGAATTAGAAGTGGACGAGACTGATGCAAACAACGAGGTAGGAGGGGAGCAGGCAGAGGCAGGTCAAGAAGGCACACTAAACAGTGACTTTAGGTAAATGGTTTTAAATTTACATGAATATAACAGAATAGCTTTCAACTTTCTTTGCTTCGAACACAAATCGTTGGCAAGCTGTGTCCGTACGTGAGACATCCGAGCTTATCCCGAGGCTATATCCCGACGGGCGAAACAAAGGGGCGCTGGCCAGCGATATAGCTTTTGAAAAGTACTCGCAGAATAAATGCGAAAACACTAAATTCCAAGAAGGAAATTACCGAAGTTTTTTTGGGCAAAATATATGTTCTAGCAGTTAGATGTCGAAAACAAAATCAGTCCCTCTAAAAATAGTCGATACTTGTATACGGACGTTTGCTAAAGTTTGCACTGAGTAGTCTTTGCGACAGACTCTGACTCATTTTAGAGACTTCCTTAAGTGGGTATTTATATCTCTGAGCAATAAGCAGACCGTTATGGTTACTTTTCTTTGAACTAATTTGTGCGTTTCTTTTCCAGCCTTGGAGATATTATCTCCGTACATAAAGCACTGATGACCCACGAAAATGACCACTCAATGGGACCAGATCAAGAAGATCTAAGATTTTTGGTTCGACGGGGTCATATCGTTGAAGATACTTTTAGAAAACTTCAACGTACCCGCCCCGAAGAGCTTGAAAACGACGTCCGCGTCACCTTTCTAGGAGAACCGGCCATAGACGAGGGTGGTCCTCGTCGCGAATTTTTCACGTTGTTTTTTGCTGCCATTCGAAGCACCTCTTTGTTAGAGGGTCCAGCTGGCCAACAAATCGTCAGTCGTGACATAGAAAACTTGAACAAGCAGAAATACAAGTTCCTAGGATACGTGATAGCGTTGTCGTTTATGAATGGTGGACCAGGTCCGCACTTATTTCACAAGGCTATCGCGGAGAAAATTGTGTTCTCTCAGCACAAAAGTCCGCTTTTAGTCGACGATATTGGCGATTATGAATTGAGAGAACGCCTTCATAAGGTAGCGTAAACGCATTTTACCCTAAAAGCATTTCACCCTTTTCACGTATGAGTTTTTTGGAGTGTGTATATATTTTCGCGTTTAGCAGAAGTCACCTTTCCGTAATCTAACAGGTATCCTATTTCGCGCTTATAGTAACAAGGCTATAACCGATTTTATAACATACAGCAGGTGGTAAATTCGTATTGTCAAATTTAATTGCGCGAGCGTGCTTCAAATTCCTATTGTGCACGCTGATGACGTAGCAGAGGAAATTTCACTTTATAGAACGTTTAAACTGCCGCGTTGAAAATGTATAAAACAATTGGTTCATACGTCAGCTGTGAGTACATCGAGATATGAAGCACTTGTGAAGTATGAAAAGCACTCAAGAAGCTAGAGTTACTCTCTTACGTGTCTTTCGTGCTCTCCAAACTTCCCGCGAGCGTCATATCTTGATGAACGCCCGCTGACACATGAAGCAATTGTTAATTGAAGAGTTCACAGACGTTTTTTCTGATATAAATGCTGTTGTGATAATAACGTTCTCCTACAAGTTATATTTTGTTTTCTTAGCTTCCGCCTGGCTGCCAAATTCGCTTTAATTAAGGTAGTTTATTTAAATGATGTTTAGCCTGCATGACAAAGGATGTTTTTTGTCTTTCCAAAATAAACAAACCAGTAGTTCCTATAGACCTTTTTAGCCTGTATGTTTTGTTTTCCCAATGTAGGTCATGTGATGGTACCCAAGAGAAATGCTTCTTTCAAAATTTTGCCTTATTCACGTGCATATGTACGTATAATTTATAAAAAGACAAAAGGCAAATCCCCTTGGGAAGATCACATGGTCTACATTGGGAAAACAAAATCTACAAGCTAAAAAGGTCGATTGCATTCTGGTTTCCAGATACAAAATATCAGTGACGAGCGAGAATTCCAGCTGTACGTCGACAGGCATTTGGGTCGCCGTCACGACATTGGCTATTCAAAGCCTTTGACCATCGCCGACCGAGAGGATCTGCTTGATGTTATGGTCAAAGACTACGTCATGCACAGTGCGGGCCTTTATCAATTGATGGAAGGTAAGAATATGGATACTTTATTCAGTAAGCAAATTAAGCAATAACTAGCTTTAGACTCGACTTATTTGCAGTGATTGCAATGATCTTGAAATATGAACCAATACAGATTCCTTGTAACCTTGTGGAAGAATAGCATCACAGTTTTTGAATAAATGGTCCTTCTCCGAAACATTTTGGGGGAAAATTTTCCAACTAAATACAAAAATATTTTATACCAAGTGGTGTTATTGGTACACAGTGTTTATTCCGCCAAATCGGACTAAACAGCCTCTTGAATGATCTTCGTTTGCGATAACATATCACGAGGCGTATTTTAATTAGGATTGTTCATTTCTGATGTACCTGTCCAGTAAAGAGGATCTGGAAGGTACTAGCTTTAACACCTTCACCTTTAGATAACATCAGTCATAACAATTCCTATCAGTTTGTAGCGGTGACCTCTCTCATGGGTTGGTTCGAAAGGAGCTACATCCATTGTCCTTTGCAAGAATTTCTCAGATAACATTTTAAAATTGTTTTCTGCACAAAGGACTCCAGGTACTTGACCTTCTTCAGCTTATGCGGCGGTATCCACATCACTTCATGAAAGTGCTGGTCCGAGATGAAACAAAATTGACAGCACTGATTCTGGAAGACTTGCTGCGTCCAGTTTTCTCCAATGAAGGCTCGACTAGGCGTCAGATGGAAGAAAACATCTTCATGAATTTGTCTTTCTTTCTTCAAGACTTAGAAGGTTAGAATCAAAAGACCTAGACCCTTCTCATCTATCGCCCATCGTAATGCTGAAATAGTCCTGAACTCATGATAATTCTTGTTTCCTCTCAAAAACTGTAAGCACGCTGTTTCGTCTTTCTCCACATTTTATCGAGTAGACTGTATTTAACTTAACGTTCAGACCTTCGATGATCTAGTGTGAATTACGCCTTTAAATGCAATTTGTTAGTTGAGTCAGCCCAACCCACCATTATACGATACTTGAATACGTTCGGATCTATGCCAAAATTTAAATAGCACGTCAACAAAAAGCAGTTGTAGCTTGCTTTTACTTGCAAGCAGGTCCACAAGGTCCAAACCAAGATCCTTTAGTACTGTTCGCACTAACAACTATACCCTTTTTTTCAGATGGCCGAGTCACATTACAACTTGATGGAGCAGAAGAAACTGTTCTAGAGCTAGCGGACTTCCTTCAGTTCGCAACTGGCTGCAGGGCCATCCCGCCTGAAGGTTTCCCAAACAAACTCGGCATTTGGTTCGATCATGCATTCGCGCAGCGTAAAATAAGTGCTAACACCTGTGCAGAAACGATCACTATTCCTGTGAACCAAAAAATGGGAAGTCAGGATACTTTAGCAGCCGAGTTTATCGAGTCTATTATTAATGGTCAAGGATTTGGTAAAGTGTAACATCTTTAACATCATAACACCAAATTCTTTAAAACGTTAAAGGGAAGTTTGATAAAACACGTGACCTTATTCCCTTATGACTGTCTTAAAATAAACCAGGGTCAGTTTTTAAGTAAATACGGGTCGTGAATGACTGTATATGCACAACATACGAGGAGGAACTTGGCGAGGTTATTACTTAGGAATTTTGATAGCTATCATGTTTAGTACGTCTCGAACAGCATTCTTCCTAGGATATTTTGTCTAAATGTACGCCGGTCTATCTATTAGACAAACCGAAAGAAGCGTAACGAGGCACGCTGTTGACTTGACTCAGGTTCCTTCCAGACGGCGTAAACAGTACGCGTCCCTTGCATAGCAACATTTAGTCTCAAGAGACAAACCATAGTCTCAATTTTGTACGTTAAGAAGTCGAAATGTCACGATGTCATAGAGAAAGACACTTCAGAGTAGTTGCGTTTTTACGTTTAATTTGTTAAAATCTGCGTCTTTATTTACTGTGTGTAGTTCGAAATGCTACAAACGTATACTGAAGAGAGTACCAAGTCTCTTTCATTACTGACATATAAATGTGGCATACTCAATTTAAAGGGGCAGTGTCACGAGGATTTTGCGGTTTTAGGTCAATTCTGTGCTAAAATCATTACTTTGAGGCTTTACTCATAGACAAAACGCTTCTGTAAAGCTACGACGAAGATATTAAATGAATTTTATCAGAGAGGGCTAACCGTAATACATTTCTTGAGGATTTTTGAAGACGAAGCATCAAGACTTGAAAAAATTGGCCATTTTTTTCAAGTTTCAATCCATTTCCATCCTTGCCATCCGTAGCAACAGGCGATAGAAAACAGTTTCAGTACCTTCAAATAGTCTTTAATAACAAAACTAGACTGGCCATTATTTTTGGAATTCAATTGATGTGAAGACACCTTCTAGTTTTTTATAAATTTGCCATATAGCGTGACACTGCCCCTTTAATATTTCAAATTTTTAAAATGAGTATAAGTCTACCAGCGTTCTATGACGAATACTGTTATCTTTTTGGCTACGTTAATCGCGATCTATTCCACTGTAGATAGTGAGTAGCTAGCAGTTGACAACAAAATGGAGGCGGCTTCTTCGCGTTTTTTAAGCTTCTGCGACGAGGATTTGGATAATTCACTTGTTTAGTTTGAACCACTAGTAGCTTTATACTAAAACAAATTAGAACACTCGCTATCGATTTTCATGCGTGATAGTTGATTCGGGCTGCCCCCAAGTCAGCTATCACACGTCACGCAATAGAAATCATCAGCTCTTGATCTAATTGTTAAATATCTCGACCAGAGGGGCTGTGTAAAATATGGACTCATGTGTTTATTTGTCAGATCGCTGTTCGGCTCAATGCAAAATAAAGAAATCAAGTGTATGGTACCTTTATTTCTAATTAGTAATAATGATGATAATGATATTCTTTTCAATCTAAATCAGGGGATTACAAAATACAGACATTGCTAGTTTGGTAAGCACTGACCCACAAAGTTTACAACATCTCGGTAGGTGGAGACACCATCACCACTGAGAGGGTTAATTGTAGTGGTCAGCTCGTTCAGTTGTTGGGGGTTTAAGGGGCAGTTTGTAGTAGGAACAGAAACATAAGGTCGTGTTGTTTGCAAAAGAATGTCTGGGCTGCAACCATTATACGGGTCATTCGTTGACCGGCCTTCATACCGAGAAATGAGGTGTTGATTACTATAAAACAACTGCACTGGTGATTTATTTCCCTCGGTCGAAATGCTGTGATGATTATGGGCCTGCCGAAATTCTTCAACGGTTTGGTTTATCCGAGGCATGAAAACATAATGAAGACAGAATATATCAGTATCATTCTCGGGGTCTAAAAGATTCTCGTTCTCGAGATCATAAAAGAGAGGCTTGTATATTCTCTCACACGATTTATTGATGTCTCTATTAAATCTCTCGATTCGTTCATTGTGAACTGAACTCCCGACAATAACTGGTCTCTGCGCTGCTCCCCTGTGTTCATACATCCTTTCCCACAACTTGACATTTTCACCCCCGTGATCAGTTCTGACACGGAGAGGGATACCATATGTTGACGTTGCGTCATCAAATAGTTGCAGCACTGTACTGGAGAGATTATTATCTGAGGCCTTGAGAAATGTAACCAGCCTGCTGAAACCGTCAATAGCCCCATGTACTACAATTCTCCAACGAATAAGTTTATGGTTACCATCAACATGCCACAGATAATTGGGACATGGCACAGAATAGACCCTATGTTGTATACAAGGTCTACGACGAGAACCTGGGCCTCTTGGATCTACGCGGTGGATGCTGTCGCGTAATTGTTGCCGCCGAACGTGTACACCGCGGGATCGGAGATGACCTTGCAGGAGAACCTCTCCAGCATCTGAAATTACCCAGGCAAATCAATAACTGATTAGCTAATGCAATGAACAGGTGCTACTAATAAAAAAAAAAAGTAAAAAAAAAAAAGTTGATTTGGCCAGAAGACAGTGTAATAAATACCTGGGTGAGCTCTTTTTATCTCACGTACAACCCTGTCCAACTCGCCGGTTTCAGTTTCTGTATATCGCTTAGGAACGGAAGACTCCATGTGCCTCAGTTTGTTGTAAAGAGAAGATCGTGATATTCCTAGTGACTGCGCTATTTCAGTCTTGGTGAACTTCATTCTTACAAGGTCTCTTATGCGTTCCTCAGAAACCACCATAGATGGACGGCATGGTCCCTGCGGCGTTTGAATTTGACAAGAAATAGACAATCGTTAATCCAACATCATCAAAAACAAAACAATGGCTCATTCGTTGCATTAACAAGTGATTTTGTTTTACCTGTAAATGAACATGCATATTTCAATAGTTATCATCCGACAGCCTTATACTTATTGAAGCTGTAATCCGAAATAAGACCAATGTTTTCGAAGGTCCCCAATGCTACCACCTTTTCAGATTTTAGTCTGTTAAGTACGCATCTAAACCTTGACAAAAGTCACGCGTCTACCGAAGTAAAGTGCTTTCAATTATTATAGTTTATCGCGCTTTTATCTCATCTCTGTTTATATAGCTGACAGAGAAGAGTACAACTGACAAAAGCGTTTCTGTTTGGGAGCCCCATATTTCTCCAGCGTCTGGTGTATCTAATTTTCTTAGCTTTTAGCAGGGCTATGTATTATTCCCACATGCTCTCAAGTACTGAGTTTTGTTACCGAGGTATGGCCATAAAACGTCTGTCTAGATATCAATAAGCTACAAAAAAGAAATGATACCCGAGAGACCCTTTGTCGGCACGTTAAATGTTTGACTTTGGGATAGCACGTGGAGAAGTTCCTTATCTCGTGAATATCTTTTAATTTATGAATCACTTTTGGCGGGAAGCTTAAGCAATCCGTCCGACCTCAGAGCATTACAATCTAACTATAATTTTAAAAACAAGTGGGCTTTGTGAATGGAAAAGACATTGAAATGAAGCGAGAACTTACCTGGGGTCTTTGGCTACTTGCATGCGAACCAGACGGAGCGCTGCTTGTGGTAGCGCTCGTGCTGGCTGCCCCTACGCTCGTGTTGGCTGCTCCCGAACTCGACTGATGACTCGAGCCAGTGTTACCATTGTCGGCCGGTTGTGCGTGAGACTGCAGACAGCTCACAATAGTGCGACTTATGGCTGTTGCCATATCTTGCGCCAAATTTGAGGGCATCAGTTTGAGCTGTTTCAAAAATTGGGTGTATCACGAGGACTCACACGACTGTGACAACAGGTCTGAAGGAAACAGCACCGTGAAAATGCAGTTAAGTGTTCATCAGAACGAGGCTAGACTGGTGCGTGATTTTCCGCTCACTGCGCATATAATCGCGCAAACAATTTGATTTATATCAAACCATAACTTATTTGAAACCATTGTATTTTGTATGATGTAATGCGTTATACGAAACCATGAATTATATCAAACCACGAATTACATGAAACCATAAATTACAGGAAACCATAAATTATATGAAACCATGAATTATATGAAACCATGGATTATATCAAACCATGAATTATATGAAACCATGAATTATATGAAACCATGAATTATATGAAACCAAGAATTATATGAAACCAAGAATTATATGAAACCATGAATTATATGAAATCATAAATTATATGAAACCATGGATTATATCAAACCATAAATTATATCAAACTATGGATTATATGAAACCATAAATTATATGAAACCATGAATTATATCAAACCATAAATTATATGAAACCATGGATTATATGAAACCATACATTATATGAAACCATAAATTATATGAAACCATGAATTATATGAAACCATAAATTATACGAAACCATGAATTATATGAAACCATTGATTATATTAAACCATAACTTACATCAAACCATGAATTATATGAAACCATAAATTATATGAAACCATGAATTGTACGAAACCATGAATTGTATCAAACTGTGAATTATATGAAACCATAAGTTATATTGTTTGAAATAACGAGTCTGTGTTAGAATTAATGGTTTGAAATCATGTTGCAGGTATTGTTGAATTGTTTGAAATAATGAATTTGCCTAGCAGACTTTATTTGAAATAAAGTCAGGAGGGGAAGCCGATGGTTTTAAATAACGGGTGTTAGGGGCAAACAATGGTTTCAAATAATGCGAGGGAAAGTTTATATTGTATGAAACAAATGATTAAAGAGGAAGATATTGTTTCAAACAAACGGCATAGCAGATGAAAGTATGGTATGATATAATCACATTTGTTGAAATAATTTTAAAATAATTTCCATATAATTTACTAAAATAATTTTTGAACATTTGGCGCCCCATACTCATATGACACTAACATTTACTTCTTTTCGTAGTTCCACAAACAATAATCAGTGAATTTCATTTTTGTTCTTTACGCATCTGTAATGATATATACGCAGTGTCTACGCGATCCTTCTCTTTACGCGTCATTTACGAATCTATGCATAAAGAGCACACCCTAACTTTACGCATCTTTACGAAGTTTTTAAAGATACGTAAATTCGCGATTTCATGCTATGTGACCCTTTAAGCCCCAATATCAATACTTTTTTCTCCTAACTGTTCCCATATACTTATTATGGTACAAGGGAGGAGAATTTGTTTAAACATCAATACAACTCGTCGTCGGTGATCATTTCCATTATTCTCATAACCTGAATGGTTGATCAGCAGTAAATATTGTGATGAGAAATTAGGTGCTGGTCAATACTGGAACTTAAAGTGTTAAGCTTCAGTTAAAGTGAACTGTTACGAAAAATGTCCAAGCCAAATCCTAGAAGATTCTAGAACTGGAAATCATCCAGCCGTGACCGATTTGTGTAAGAACTTTCCGGAACATTCTATTCTTTATGTAATATACCCAGCTTAGAAACTGTGTCATACTACTAAATTTAGAACTCTGTATAGAAGTTTCTAGAACCCTAAACTAAATGTATATAAGAGCGAGACTTTCATTTAGAGGAGGATGATAAATGTGACGAAGCTTAGTGCTGTAAATTCGGGAAGTCAACCTGTGGAAATAAAACTAGTTGTTGCTGTTACCGGCGATCCTGAGTTCTGTCTGGGAACAACCCTGCTCAACAACGACACTCGTAACATTGGGGGCCTGTCCCGGGAGAGCAGAAATTCGTTTGCTGGACTACCGTAACCAGGAAAGGTACAGGACAAGTGTGGCAGAGTTGATTTACGGTTCTGTTTGAGCTGAGTTTGCGTAAAAGAAAGTTTTGTTATCCTGTGTGGACATTTCTTGACTGTGTGTCATACGATATGGAGAAGCTTATTGAGTTAGGCAAAACGTTTGGCCTGGAAGGAGCTGAGTTGCTTTCATTCGTTGAGAAACAACAAGATTTAGAGGAGAAACGGAGAGAGGAAGAACGAGAGGAGAAGCGAGAGGAGAAGCGGAGAGAGGAAGAACGAGAGGAGAAACGCCGGAAAGAAGAAGAGGAAAAAGAAGAGCGACATAGACGCCAAGATGAGGAGAGGGAGGCGCGTCGACAAGAGCGAGAAATAAGAAAGCTACAAATGGAGGCTGAGCTCCAGAGGCAGAAAGTTGAAGTTGAAGAAGCTCAGAGAAGACATGAGTTAGAAATGAAGCGCTTAGAATTGGAACAGACCCATCTAGGGCCTGGTGGTCAAGCTCCAAATAAAGAGGACAGAGCGAAAGCCCCTAAACTGCCTTCCTTCGTGGATGGAAAAGACGACTTGGATGCTTATCTTCAGCGATTTGAGAGATTCGCAACGACAGCAAAATGGGAGAAAGGTGGATGGGCTACCAAGTTGAGTGCTTTACTCTCAGGCCGAGCGTTAGACGTTTACTCCCGCCTTTCGGAAGAAGCAGCTTGTGATTATGGCAAGATGAAGGTAGCACTCATGAAAAGATATGATCTTACAGAGGATGGTTATAGGCGCAAATTTAGGGTCTCGACACCGGAGACTGACGAGAGTCCAGACCAGTTTATTGTACGATTGCCCACTTACCTGATTCGGTGGCTCGAGTTATCAAACACAGAGAAGACCTTTGAGGGACTGAAGGACTTGATTGTTAAAGAACAGTTCATAAATTCATGTCCTAAGGAACTTGCTGTTCACTTGCGTGAACGGGCACCTGAAACTTTAGAGGAGATAGCGAAAATTGCTGACCAATACTTAGAGGCGCATGGAAAGCACGTGTTTAGTCCTGTGCGGAACAAAACACCTACACCACCGGAGAAGGATGCCAACACGACGCCAGCCAGTGATACAACACCACTGTATTGTTACAGGTGTAATGGTAGAGGCCATAGGTCTGCTAATTGTCCGACCAGGAAATGTTATTTGTGTGGAAGACACGGCCATGAGGCAAGAAATTGTAAATCCAGTGCGTCAAGGCCAGGAGGGCAGATCAAGAATGGTAACCCAGTGCGGCGAAATCAGGTTAGTGCCGGATGCTTAGTGAAGTCTTCACCTCCAGAAGCTACGGCAGAAGATATCCAGGCATGCATTGAGGGTGACCAACTCCTATTAGCCTGCGGTAAGAAAGTCCCCTTACTGAGTAGCGCTTGTATTCAGCCATTATCCGGAGAGAGGAGTAAAATGCCAGTGGTCTAAGGAAATGTCGGCGACAAGACCGTCGATGTGTTGAGAGATACCGGATGTAGTGGTATCGTAGTGAAAAAAGAGCTTGTCTCGGAAGAACAGTACACGGGTGACTTTAACTGTATGTTGTTGATTGACAATACCATGAGGAAGGTACCTATTGCTCGAATAACAGTGGACACCCCTTACCTGTCCGGGGAAGTTGACGTGCAGTGTCTTCCTGATGCGATCTATGACTTGATAATCAGCAATGTCCCAGGCGCTCGATCGGCAGATGATCCGGATCCTAGTTGGCATGAGGCATGTGCGGTCACTACCAGGAGTCAAGCCAAAAAGGAAGGAAAGCTCACGCCCCTTAAAGTTGCAAGCGGTCCAAAGAGTGCAATTGTGGATAGAAACGAGCTTGTAAGATTGCAGCGCGCAGATAAAAGCCTGGAGAAATATTGGGACCGAAGAGACATTAATGTGAAAGGGAAGGGGGAGGTCAGCTTTGAAGAAGTGGCCGGCGTGTTGTATAGGAGCTACAAGCACCCCCATGTAAACGGTGGTAAACCGATCAGACAAGTGATGGTACCGACACCTTTGCGACGTCAACTGATGGAAGTAGCACATGAATCTATTATGGGATGAAACCACGAAACCATTAAAACTACAAAACCATGAAACCCGTGACATGATGAAACCCGTAAAACCATGAAACCATTGATACCATGAAACCTGTGAAACCATGAAACCCATGAAACCACGAAACCCTTGAAACCATGAAACCACGAAACCATGAAACCACGAAACCATTGAAACTACAAAACCATGGAACCCGTGAAACCATGGAACCCGTGACACCATGAAACCTGTGAAACCATGAAACCATTGAAACCATGAAACCACGAAACCCTTGAAACCATGAAACCACGAAACCCGATGACACGATGACACTATTGAAAACATGAAAACACGAAACCGTTGAAACTACAAAACCATGAAACCCGTGAAACCATAAAACCATTGAAACCATTGATACCATGAAACCTGTGAAACCATCGAAACCACGAAATCCGTGAAACTACGAAACCAAGAAACCCGTAACACCATGGATCCCGTGAAACCATAAAACCAGTTAAACGATAAAACCTCTGAAACTATGAAACCATCGAAACCATGAAACCCGTGAAACCACAAAACCAGCGAAACTACGAAACCATGAAACCCGCGACACCATGAATCCCGTGGAACCATGAAACCATGAAACCATGAAATCAAGAAACCCGTTAAACCATGAAACCATTAAAGCCATTGAAACCATGAAACCACTGCAACCATGAAACCGGTGACACCATGGAACCATTGAAACCACAAAACCCTTGAAACTATGACACTATTGAAACCATAAAACCTATGAAACCACGAAACCCATGAAACCATAAAACCACGAAACCATTGAAACTACAAAACCATGGAACCCCTGAAACCACGAAACCAGCGAAACTACGAAACCATGAGACCCGTGCCACCATGAATCCCGTGGAACCATGAAACCATGAAACCCGTGAAACCACGAAACCCGTGAAACCATGAAACCATTGAAGCCATTGAAACCATGAAACCACTGCAACCATGAAACCCGTGAATCCATGAAACCCGTAACACCATGGAACCATTGAACCCACGAAACCTGTGAAACCACGAAACCCTTGAAACGATGACACTGTTGAAACCATGAAACCCATTAAACCACAAAACCCGTGAAACCATGAAACCACGAAACCATTGAAACTACAAAACCATGAAACCCATGACACGATGAAACCCGTGAAACCATGAAACCATTGAAACAATGAAACCTGTGAAACTATGAACCCATCGAAACCATGAAACCCGTCAAACCACAAAACCATGAAACCATGAAACCAAGAAACCATAAATCCCGTGAAACCATGAAACCATTCAAACGATGAAACCTGTGACACTATAAAACCATCAAAACCATGAAAGCCGTGAAACCACGAAACCATGAAACCCGTGACACCATAAATCCCGTGGAACCATGAAACCATGAAACCACGAAACCAGTGAAACCATGAAACCATTGAAGCCATTGAAACCATGAAACCACTGCAACCATGAAACCCGTGAATCCATGAAACCCGTGACACCATGGAACAATTGAAACCACGAAACCCTTGAAACGATGACACTATTGAAACCATGAAACCTATGAAACCACGAAACCCATGAAACCATGAAACCACGAAACCATTGAAACTACAAAACCATGAAACCCGTGACACGATGAAACAGGTGAAACCATGAAACCATTCATACCATGAAACCTGTGACACCATGAAACCCGTGACACCGTGGATCCCGTGAAACCATGAAACCATTGGAACGATGAAACTTGAAACCATCGAAACCATGAAACCCGTGAAACCACGAAACCCGTGAAACTACGAAACCATGAAACCCGTGACACCATGAATCCCTAGAAACCATGAAACTATTCAAACGATGAAACCTGTGAAACTATGAAACCATGGAAACCATGAAACCCGTGAAACCATGAAACCATTAATACCACGAAACCTGTGAAACCATGAAACCATTGAAACCACGAAACCCTTGAAACCATGAAACCACGAAACCACTGAAACTACAAAACCATTGAACCAGTGAAACCATGGAACCTGTGAAACCATGAAACCATCGAAACCATGAAACCCGTGAAACCACGAAACCATTGAAACCACAAAACCATAGAACCCGTGACACCATGAAATCATCGAAACCATGAAACCCGTGAGACTACGAAACCATGAAACCCGTGACTCCGTGGATCCCGTGAAACCATGAAACCATTGAAACGATGAAACCTGTAAAACCATGAAACGATCGAAACCATGACACCCGTGAAACCACGAAACCCGTTAAACTACGAAACCATGAAACCCGTGACACCATGAATCTCTAGAAACCATGAAACTATTGAAACGATGAAACCTGTGAAACTATGAAAGCATGGAAACCATGAAACCCGTGAAACCATGAAACCATTAATCCAATGAAACCTGTGAAACCATGAAACCATTGAAACCACGAAACCCTTGAAACCATGAAACCACGAAACCATTGAAACTACAAAACCATTGAACCCGTGAAACCATGGAACCTGTGAAACCATGAAACCATCGAAACCATGAAACCCGTGAAACCACGAAACCATTGAAACAACAAAACCATAGAACCCATGACACCATGAAACCATCGAAACCATGAAACCCGTGAAACTACGAAACCATGAAACCCGTGACACCGTGGATCCCGTGAAACCATGAAACCATTGAAACGATGAAACTTGTAAAACCATGAAACCCGTGAAACTACGAAACCCTGAAACCCGTGACACCATGAATCCCTAGAAACCATGAAACTATTGAAAAAGATGAAACCTGTGAAACTATGAAACCATCGAAACCATGAAACCCGTGAAACCACGAAACCCGTGACACGATGAAACCCGTGAAACCATGAAACCATTGATACCATGAAACTTGTGAAACCATGAAACTACGAAACCATTGAAACTACAAAACCATGGAACCCGTGAAACCATGGAACCTGTGAAACCATGAAACCATGGAAACCATGAAACCCGTGAAACCACGAAACCCGTGACACGATGAAACCCGTGAAACCATGAAACCATTGATACCATGAAACCTGTGAAACCATGAAACCCATTAAACCACGAGACCCTTGAAACCATGAAACCACGAAACCATTGAAACTACAAAACCATGGAACCCGTGAAACCATGGAACCTGTGAAACCATGAAACCATCGAAACCATGAAACCCGTGAAACCACGAAACCCGTCAAACTACGAAACCATGAAACCCGTGACACCATGAAACCCGTGACACCGTGGATCCCTAGAAACCATGAAACCATTGGAACGATGAAACCTGTGAGACTATGAAACCATTGAAACCATGAAACCCGTGAAACCAGGAAAGCAGCGAAACTACGAAACCATGAGACCCGTGACACCAGAAATTCTGTGTAACCATGAAACCATGAAACTACGAAACCCGTGAAACCATGAAACCATTGCAACCACGAAACCCGTGACACCATGGAACCATTGAAACCACGAAACCCTTGAAACGATGACACTATTGTAACCATGAAACCTATGAAACCACGAGACCCATGAAACCATGAAACTAGGAAATCATTGAAACTACAAAACCATGAAACCCGTGACACGATGAAACCCGTGAAACCATGAAACCATTGATACCATGAAACCCATGAAACCACGAAACCCTTGAAACCATGAAACCACGAAACCATTGAAACTACAAAACCATGGAACCCGTGAAACCATGGAACCCGTGACACCATGAAACCCGTGAAACCATGAAACCATTGAAACCATGAAACCCTTGAAACCATGAAACCACGAAACCCGTGAAACCACGAAATCCGTGAAACCATGAAACCATTAAAACCATGAAACCACTGCAACCATGAAACCCGTGAATCCATGAAACCCGTGACACCATGGAACCATTGAAACCACGAAACCTGTGAAACCACGAAACCCTTGAAACGATGACACTAATAAAACCATGAAACCCATTAAACCACGAAACCCGTGACACCATGGAACCATTGAAACCACGAAACCCTTGAAACGATGACACTATTGAAACCATGAAACCTATGAAACCACGAGACCCATGAAACCATGAAACTAGGAAATCATTGAAACTACAAAACCATGAAACCCGTGACACGATGAAACCCGTGAAACCATGAAACCATTGAAACCATGAAACCCTTGAAACCATGAAACCACGAAACCCGTGAAACCACGAAATCCGTGAAACCATGAAACCATTAAAACCATGAAACCACTGCAACCATGAAACCCGTGAATCCATGAAACCCGTGACACCATGGAACCATTGAAACCACGAAACCTGTGAAACCACGAAACCCTTGAAACGATGACACTAATAAAACCATGAAACCCATTAAACCACGAAATCCTTGAAACCATGAAACCACGAAACCATTGAAACTACAAAACCATGAAACCCGTGACACGATGAAACCGATGAAACCATGAAACCATTGATACCATGAAACCTGTGAAACCATGAAACCCGTGAAACCACGAAACCATTGAAACCATAAAACCACGAAACCATTGAAAATACAAAACCATGGAACCCGTGAAACCATGAAACCATCGAAACCACGAAACCCGTGAAACTACGACACCATGAAACCCGCGAAACTACGAAACCAGTGAAACCACAAACCCTATAAACCCTAGCCATGAACCAAAGGACCTTACCCCCTTCGTATACTATACATTAGCATATAGTAATTGGCATATAGTAATTAGCATATATTGGTGCTCCGTAACACCAAGTTGTAACCGATCATCACAACTGTTTACACTGTCCCAATCTTGTGTTGAAATATCATAGCGAAACATAGCAGAATCGAAATTGCTGAATTTCCTGTAAGTTATTGTAGAATGCCCATTAGAGGGTGGATTGATAGAGATCTTACGGAATGCATAGACGAGACTATGGTCACTAAGACTTACATGGGACACACCAGCGGAAACAATATTATCCGGACAATTTGTGAAAATCAAATCAATCAAAGTGGAAGATGTGTTAGTTATGCGGGTAGGGTTGTTAATTAGTTGGTGAAGGCTATAAACATCAACAATATTGGTTAATAAAACTGTGTTGATATCGGGTTGAGGAGAAGCCAAATTACAGTTAAAGTCACCCATTAAATAAAATTCAACATTCTCTGCATCAAGCTTGCCAACAAGGGTTTCGAAATGAGAAAAAATTTCGGTTGATGAATTAGGAGGCCTATACCAGGTAGCAATAAGAAAAGGCTTAGATCGAGGTTTACGAATCTCGATGCATAAGTTTTCAAGGTGTTTATCACATAGGTCCCGGCGTAAAGAGAAATTGATGTTAGATGCAAACTCCCCCACCGAACCTACCGTTGCATTCACGATCGCGGCGAATGATTTCGTAACCAGGAATAAAAACCTCATCGTCGCCGACAGAATCATCGATCCTTGTCTCATTAATAGATAATATATCAAGAGGGTTGTCAGAAAGCAAAACTCTCAGTTCGTCGATATGATTCGGCAAGCTAGCAATGTTTAAGGAGGCTAATTTAAAGCCGCGTATTGAAGGTAAAAACTGAGCAGAAGATTCGCGAGACACATTGGAACTATCTTCGGATAAAAATATTTCATCCTCAGAAAATACGGGAGAGATATTGGAATTTACTTCGGCTACAGAGGTTCCATCGGCATTTGCGGAAACAGGAATTCAATGCTTGGAGCGACTATCTAAAGCATTTACAAAGTTACTAAAAAGGATGTTGTTACCTTTTACATTTAGATGCAGACCACTCTTATTTAAACCAGTACTATCAATGTTTTGATGTTTAATAATTCCCCAGTCATTCTGATTGCAGAATTTCGTAAGCCTCTTGTTAACAGCTTTCACAGCATCGGTTGAAACACTGTCAGATCGTAACACGAGCTCCAATAAGATAACTTCGGCGTTAGTTTCGGTCTCAATTTTCCTGGCAAGGTCCACAATGTTCTCAGCAACCACGGTTGGAGTATGGTCACGAAGATCATTTGTTCCCACATGGAGAATAATCTGTTGAGGGTTCTTGTCAAGAGTAGGCATTAGGTAGTGCTTCATATCACTGGTAGTTGCGCCGGAGAAAGATTTAACAACCACACGATGGCCAACTTTCTTTCCTAGCTTCCATCCCTGTATTTGCTCAATCACAGAATCACCAACCAAAACAGTTGTAAATTTGTTCTCTGCATTACTTAAAGGTGTAGAATCTTTCACAGAACCCTCACGACTAAGAGGCTCAAAACGATTTCGATGGTTAACAAGTTGAGGTGGATCTCGAGGCTTCGGTTTTTTTGTCTTCACACTCGAAACGTTTTTTAATCGAGT
>JAEMWC010000675.1:445000-450000 GCA_016490735.1 Pachyseris speciosa
CGACGACACAAGTTAACTCAACGTTTAATCCACCTTGTGTATGCTCTACATCCCATAATACTCTAGACTCGTGTCCAATCTCCTAACAGCCATATTTTCCAGACAGCTTTTTCGTGCCACTTTTCAACAGCAGTTCCTATCTCCCTTTCTCTACTCTTGAATGTCACAGGGTTGATAGTTGGGACATTAAGTGTTGATAACAGATTGTTTAGGTGAGTGTTGCCGATCCCAGTATGAAGGCAACCGAGAAGTGCCCGAGAATTTATGTTGTATGTAGGGGGACCCCGCTGACCACTTCTGTGCTCTGATGATGTCTTCACAGTATTCTTTTCTCCACATGAACTACAACTGACTGTGAACACAGAGGCCAGCCCAAAATCTCCTTTCTTCCTTTATATTGTATAATGACAATGGTGCTGAAAATTAAACCATGTAAGACATCATGAAGGGAAAAGCGGATGATTTTTTTTGTTGAAACTGCTAACACATTAAATTAAATTGTGTGACTACATAAATTTTATGTACAGAGTCTGACTTGTATCTTCTGGGTTTATTCCTGTATAGTTTATTAAGTGAATTTAGTCCTGTATAGTATAACTTTGAATTTAGGGTGCAAATAAAAGTTGTGTTGTCTTGTCTTGTTTTATTTCATTTGCTTTTGTATCATGAAACTGAAACAAGGAAGTAAAAGTGTGACTAGTTTGAAATTGTTTAATTCATATTTTTTTCTCAGAAGGCAGAACTGTGCTTGCTTGAAAAAAATATATTTATTACACTATGCAACTGCAATCACTTTTTATCAGTGTTATAAATTTTAATGTTTTCCAATCCTAGTGTGATGAGAGGACTGTGTGACTAAAGGAGTTGTCACCTGATAGTCCCACCCTGAGTCTTACTCTTTTAATATACATGTATGTCAAATGCTAGGTTGACCTGTTTCTGTCATATAGTTTCTCAATTGCTGGTATATAGAAACATCTATTTCCGTTGTATTAGTAGAAATTCATCAGCACACATGAAGAAAAGGCTAACTTAAAATAATTTCAATTTTCTCACCTGATTTACATACTTGACAAGATTTCAAACCATTTCTGAGTTCATCTAGATCAATCAGTCTACAACCATGTGGTATTGAATCCTCCTGTATCTTTTGTTTCTGATAAAAATTGTTTTAAAATTAGAGCTACAATTTGTTCTGTGAATATACAATTGAAGTACAGGAAAATAAATAATGCAATCATGTTGATATGCTTGATAAATGTGAACAATGTTGCTGGGTAGGGGAGGAGGAGAAGGGGTTTGAAAGAGCAACAGTATAAAAAGACAGGTATGTGGTTCACTTGAAACTGGGCATGGAAAACTCTTTCTAAGAAAGAGTCTGCATCAAAATGAACTCTCACCTTACTAGCACGGGTTTCTACTGGAATTAACTTTGCGGTAGGGTCGCTTTCTTCGAATTCGAGCTTCCTCTTTGCCCTCCATTCCCTTATCCCTTGAGTCCGCTGGTGTCCACTTCTTTTTTTTTTTCAATTTCGCTTTACTTGAAAATTGCCCTTGTCCGTCTCGCTCCGATCCACTTTCTCCCTGATCATTTCAGTTTTCCGAACTTAAGACTAAGCTTCCATCCATCAACACAGTCCCTGTACTACTCCACGACCGCCAATTACCACTGCTACCCTCTCTGCCTTCGTCTTTTTTTGTCGATCGATCGATGCTCGCGGGTAAACATTTCTTCCAAACCGGAGAAAAATTAGTAATTTTATGGAAGACAGTATTTTTTTCATTAAGTCGACACAAAGAAAATAATTTTGGCGACACAGTTTGCTGAACAGCTCCTCGTCGGAAAGAACGTACAGAAAAACAAGACATAAGTTTTGCAAAATTGCGGGAAGCCATTTTGTTTTATTTGTTTTCATTAAAACTAGGGACTTAAGAGCGCCTTTTTTTCGTGACCGAGTGAGAGGTGGCACATGGTCCAAAAAATGACTTCCCTCATATTTCGCTCAGAGATACCCCATGATGAGTTAATAAACGTGGTATATTTCTTTGGTTCAGATCTACTTTTGTTTTCCAGAAAATTTGCAAAAACTGTACAGGATGCCAACCGCTACAAAATGGCGGGCATTAAGTGCGCCGAGTAACAACACAAGAACTTCACTCCTCAAAAGTACAAAAGCAAGTTCGCTTATTTTCAATTTGTATATTTGTGTGGGAGGTATTGACAAATTATTTAAGCCAAAAACCAGGATTTTACGTCTAGTTTTGAATTCACGGCGCGTCTTTAAAAATCAGCAATATTTTATGATCATAAAATCTAAATTTGGAGTACTTTTTCGAGATACATTTTACCTATGCGGTATAACTCCGAATCACTTGAGATTACGGTTGTGATTAGCGGAAATGTTCTTCTTCTTAAGGATATAAAGATTATTTTGGGGCTTTTAATTACTGCACGAAAAATTCACGCTCTAATTCGGGAAAATCGCCACCTTGAGGTGTCAACAACTGCAAATAATCGAATTAGAGTCTCTGTTGTCGAACCCAAAATTCGACGCAAATCTTAGTACTATTGATCCTATTAACTAAAAAATCAATATCATAAGCTCACCTTGTAAATCCAGTGGCCGTAGGTGGGGTTTTAACCCTATTTTTTGTTCAAAATTGTCATCTTCTGAATCTTCCGTTAAACAGCGTTTACCGAACGAATGACAGATCTGAAGAATACCTGGAGGGCTCTTGTAGAAACATCGCAATTCTTGACAGTCTCAAGCATGTTCTAGCGTCTATCCTTCTACAACGTACAAGTGAGCTTGTAAACAGGTAAATTCAAACCATCTCAGAGGCCGAAACGAGCAAAATTACCGAGCCCTGTGCTAACATGTTCGAAAGATGCGTTGCTTGTATTGTACGTCACGCAATGACATGTCACACGCCTTTTAAGGAAGACCCGCATGAATGGACACGTGGGAACTTTGAGGGATGTTATATTTTGCGGATAAGGAAATAGTTTAGTTTCGTCAAAAAAAAACATACTACTTTTGATCTAGAGTACTTTAAGCAAATGCTTGGTAGAAAGACCGAAAGGAATGAAGAAGGATCAAGGAGGAAATACCGACAGACAAGTAGGCAAGAAGACCGAACAATTACAAAAGAAAAAAAAACAAACAAGCATACAATGGAGGAAATGTTGAAAGGGACAAACGTAAACTGATTTAGGGGCAGGAACGAAACAATTAAAACAAATTTAAAGCGAAAAAACCGGAGCGTTCAACACAAAAGAAAACAAATTAGTCCTAATGATATAATGAACGTCGCGACATTGAAAATTTCTTAAACAAACAGATGATCACTGAGTTTTGTACAACGGCAGAATTGAGATTATGTTCTCAGACTGAACTTAAAAAGAATGGAAATTAAGTGTTCTTTTCAGAGAATAGTTGGGGGACAGTGCTCCCAGGATAAAAGAAGTCGACCAAAAGAAAAAGGTACTCTCATACTCCCTTTACTTTCATGTGGGAAAGACATCTCTGCACACGCTCACTCTGTCGGCGTAACTGATTTTGAGTCGGAGATCGACTTGATCTTAGCGCGGACATCAACGTTCACTGTCCTTGATAAGATTTCGAGGATGACTATCTGTCCTGCTCATCGCTCGTCTTTAGGCATTGGGTGGCGAGGAGGTTCTCAACGATGCCGCGTGCCAGAATCATTATCGCGCCATACCCATGGGAAATCACGAAAGGCTGACCGTGGAATCAATAAGGCGCTTTCAAAGACCATTCTTAAACGTACGGGAATATTTATTCCTGTTGGTTCTGGTAAGTCTACGCAGTTTTGATAATTTATGATAGAGAAAGGTCAGTATGCTGAAACTTTGAAGTTGCATCTTACTGCCAACGGAGCGAAAAGCGGTTTTTTAAAAAGCCTGGCTTTGGAGAGCAATAATTTAGTTAAAATGTTACCTTCAACACTATTTTTCTGCGAAAAAAAAAAAAAACGTGCTATAGTTCCCTAGCAACTTTAACTACTATAACCGTAAAGAACTGTAATTTCTGGGTGCACAGATAGGCTCAACGGACTTTTCTTAGATAGCGTAACGTTCCCACAAATAATCCTGGAATTGAGAGAATTTAATCATAACTATCTCAATCTCATAATGCAGCGTTGTATTGTAACTCATTGCCATGGTCATAGCTCTTTACATACTTTTCTTATTTTCTGTCAAGGGCACAATCATGATTCTGACTAATTTCTGAGTATTCATGCTTTGGGTAGGAATATGCCGTGATTGCAGAATAGCTGTTGATCCCGAGACGTCGGTCATGGACCCGTGCAGCTCAGGCCTAGCAGACATTACACAAAGCATCGAAAATGTTACCTTGGTAAGCCAACAGAAATATTTCTATACTCATGGTGTACTATACTCACGGTGCTTGATAGTAATTAGGAGTTACTTTTCAGTTTCAAACCAAGAGTGTTGTGCGTGAGTGGTGAATAAATATTGTTGTGTTAAATATTTCTACTTAAGGAAAAAAACTAGTTTCTTTTGTGCAGTGTTTTCGAAAAGCAATTTGCGGAAACTAGACGTAGTAAAGCGGTCCATCTTAGCAGTCCATCTTAGTGGTCCGTGTTGCAAAATTCAGACCGCTCAGGGAACCAATCAGAATCCTCCTTTTCATCGCGGATCAGTTCAGTCAGATAATAAATATTTATATTGGCAATTTGCAGGGCGGGGAGGATTACGCCATTGCCAGTGTAGCACACAGTACCCCCATTACACCAGGAGGAAGTTTGTACATTCCCCAGGGCGATGAAACAGATACCTCGATGGAAATTCGATGATCAGGGCAATGCACAGTCCGCTCAGAACAAACCTGGAGATGCTCTAAACGCGTATTTGCAATCACGAGACACCAGTCCAATTCGTTCTAGGCTTAGCACTCCTCTGGATATCGCAAGTGAGAGGAGCAAACGCTATTACGTACGGAAAGCTGTTCAAA
>JAEMWC010000675.1:455000-495712 GCA_016490735.1 Pachyseris speciosa
ACTAAGATTTGCGTCGAATTTGGGTTCGACAACAGAGACTCTAATTCGATTATTTGCAGTTGTTGACACCTCAAGGTGGCGATTTCCCCGAAATACAGCGTGAATTTTTCGTTGAGTAATTAAAAGCCCCAAACTAATCTTTATATCCTTAAGAAGAAGAACATTTCCGCTAATCACAACCGTAATCTCAAGTGATTCGGAGTTATACCGCATAGGTAAAATGTATCTCGAAAAAGTACTCCAAATTTAGATTTTATGATCATAAAATATTGCTGATTTTTAAAGACGCGCCGTGAATTCAAAACTAGACGTAAAATCCTGGTTTTTGGCTTAAATAATTTGTCAATACCTCCCACACAAATATACAAATTGAAAATAAGCGAACTTGCTTTTGTACGTTTGAGGAGTGAAGTTCTTGTGTTGTTACTCGGCGCACTTGATGCCCTCCATTTTGTAGCGGTTGGCATCCTGTACAGTTTTTGCGAATTTTCTGGCAAACAAAAGTAGATCTGAACCAAACAAATATACCGCGTTTATTAGCTCATTATGGGGTATCTCTGGGCGAAAGATGAGGGAAATCAATTTTACAAGCATGTGCCAGATTTTTGTCATTTCACGCGGTCTTCGGGGACATTCTCTCTTAAGCACCGGAAAAATCCACGACGCGGACGTGACGGAAATACCGTGAAGAACTGGAACGAGAACGTCACACGTCACGTCTTATTGCGTGTGTAAACAAACTTAAGCAGAAACCTTTGAAGACGCGTACGTACAAAAGTGTTAAAAAACAAAACAAAACAAAACAAAAGAAACCACATGAGCTCTTTTAGAAAAACAAGAGAATTATTGATGGAAAGCTACCTCGACGGGGACATTGACGAAGATGAATTTGTTTTACTGTATGACACCAATACTTCTAAAAATCCTGTCTTCCCGTACGAAAACTACGACAGGTTTGATTTTGATGAGATTGACCCAGCGGAATGCAAGGCCAAATTCCGCTTCGAGAAAAGAGACTTACCTCAACTAGCTGAAGCCTTGGGAATTCCAGAAGTCTTGGTATGCGACCAAAGAAGCGTCTGCGATGGTTTAGAGGGCCTTTGCATAGCTCTCCGGCGGTTTGCGTATCCTTGCCGGTACGGTGATCTGATAACACGATTTGGTAGGCCAGTGCCAGAAATAAGTATGATTTCCACAAAAGTGGTGGATTTTATTTATGATGAGCACCACCACCTCCTTGCTCAGTGGAACAACAACTTGCTGAATCCTGCTTCAATGGAAAGGTACGCAGCTGCTATCTATCGAAGAGGCGGTGCGCTAGAAAATTGTTTTGGCTTCATCGATGGGACAGTACGGCCCATCAGTCGTCCAAGTGAACATCAAAGGCTTCTCTACAATGGTCACAAAATGATTCATGCCTTAAAGTTCCAGTCGGTGGCTATTCCAAATGGAATGGTTGCTCATCTTTATGGTTCGGTCGGTAAGTCAACTCACAGACCGTTCTTATGTTTGTTTATGGTGGATTCAATGGTGTTACAAATTAAATACAATATGTAAATATCGTGCCAACCGCTGAGGAAACAGGCAGTTTCTCCATTGATCCTTTCCACTGCCTATTTATATTTTAATATCACGGATAGTTTGGAAAGCCATCAACTCCATTTAAAACCATAGCAAGTGGCTTCTTTTTCCAACACTTATGCCTGTGGTCATTCTCTGTGTCTTGTCACAGAAAAAGCTTCTTTTTTTTTTTTTACAAATCTAGGTACCAAGGAAAAACTAGTTATTGTCCATGAAGGTGTGTGTTTGTCCAGGTGCATTTGGGATGTGGGGAGAGTATGCAATTTGTTTAGCAATTTTATTCTATTTTTTATTCTCTTCATTTTCAGAGGGTAGGATTCATGATGCAGGCATGCTCATGGAGTCGCATTTACTTCAACAACTGGAGCACAGTGCATTTTCAAGTACAGGGGAAGCACTTTGTCTTTATGGGGATCCTGCATATCCCCTACGTATACATTTGCAAGCACCTTTTCGGCATGCTGCTCTCACTCCTCAGATGCAACTTTTCAACAGCTCTATGAGCGCAGTGCGAACATCAGTAGAATGGCTGTTTGGTGACATTCTTAACTTTTTCAAGTTTCTTGATTTTAAAAAGAACCTTAAGATAGGGTTAACTGCAGTTGGTAAAATATACACAGTTTGTGCAATCTTGCGTAATGCCTTAACTTGCTTATACGGAAATCAGACCTCAAACTTTTTTAATCTCAATCCTCCAACCCTTCAAGAATACTTTTTATAGTCTGGTGCTATAAAACTTCAACCACTTAAAAATTGGATGTCATGTTGAGCACTTTGATGATCACCAAGCAAAATTTTGGGTCAAAACAGTAAAGCAAAAAAGTCAGTTGAGAATTAAATAAAACAGTTATTCCACTCATGCTTGTTGGAAATGAGGTGATTATAAACAACTTGGAGTTATGCACCTTGTTAGTATACATTTATCTCCTATTATACAATGCATATTCTTTTATCATTTGCCCTATTTGATGTTCCCTGATCCCACCCCTCTGATCCCTGATTCCACTGAGTGGGGTATGGGAACATAATAAAAAGGAGGAGTTGGAATCAGGATAGAAGCAGGTGGAGACCAGGATATGATTGCATTTTTGAGTGAGCAAAAAATGGAAAGCAAGAGAAACAAGAAAAAAAAAGTGGTATTGAGATAGCCAAAACCTAAAGGAAAGGGGTGAGGAAGTGGGAAGTTAAAAACTCCTGCCCCCGCAAAAAAAATTAATCAGCTATTAATCCTGTATTGGGAATTAATCAGCTTTTATGCAATGGGACACTGTGTGGCAGAAGTGACTGCTGATTCCAAAATAAAAAAATACAGTAACATTTGATGTACAATTTTTAATTTCCAATTTTCTGGCTCATTAAAATACCAAATCATAACAGGACATGGTAGATATTATTATTGCTGTATGTTTAAAATTAAAGACTTTTGTTTACAATAATACCAAAAATCATAATAACCAATGACAGTAATTTTATCGTAATTTGCAAAATGCCCCATTTAAAATATCAATAAAATTGTGGGTACATTTGGAGGTTAAAAACATGATACATTTCGTTAATAAAATCAATAATACAAAACCAACTTTTTAACTCCCAAGTTTGTCCAAAACTTTCATTACAAGTTGAGCGTGTTGCTGCATTTGTTGCTGTTGCTGTTGCTGAGTCATGATGGCCTGAAGGTTCTGCAGCTGCATTTGCTGTTGGTGCTGCGTGAACTTTATCAGATCATCATGCCTTTGGGTTTCTGCCTCAAATTGTTTGGCTTTTATTTGAAGCTTCTCACGAGCTAAATTCATGTGCTGCTCATTTTTTTTCCTTGAGGAACGTTAGAGTATCACTTCCATTTGAGCGCCTCTTTTTCTGCCCCCTTCCTCTCCAGACTTCCTCTTTTGTGTTGTTCCCAGCTTCTCCATTGCCTTTTTCCGAACTTCTTCTGCTTACTTCCGATCTTTCTGTTTACCTTTCTCTGAGGTTTCCTTATGGGCTTGTTCAGTGGAATCCTCGTGCTCAATAATGAACTCTAATGCTTGTTCACTCTCCGTCATTTCTGGAGAAATATAATTCCACTTTCCTTTGCCTCCCTTTTGAGCTTCAGTCTCAGTCGATCGGAAAGAAGGTTGTAACGATCCCTAACTGACCTGTGATAACAAACAAACGCAAATAGAGATGTGTTTTGTAATGTTTTGGTAGACATCCGTATATCGTTTTCACGACTGAGGACTGAAAATGTAAATAAGCTTACAATTCAAATTAAATAATTTAAGGGAAAGAAAATTACACTTAAATTAAGCATACCGTTTGTCAACCTTAAAATGCGGTCGTGGAATTCCACATAACTGGCTTGCAACTTGGTTCCACTTAGCACTTCTTTGAAGGGTTCCCCTTTTACTGGAAAAAACCTCCGCCGCAATGATCTCCCGACACAGGAGCAAGTCGTGCTCTTCGGTCCAGACCATATTAGTGCTCTTTTTGACCCTGCAAAGAAATTGGAAATATTGATGTCACGTTTATCATTATAGGAAACTGACAATTATATTCAAAAGCCTACTCTTATTAAAGCTTAAAGTTGTTCGGTTGGTGGTCAGAAAGCGGCAAAATTTTCAAATGTGGCCTGAGAAAATAAAATTTAGTGATAATAATATCTCTTACATTTCATCTAACAATTTGTTAGAAAAAGCTTACCTTCGCTGCTTCTTTCTAAAACCATACCCACACAGTTAACTGATCTACCAAACTAAAGCTGAGACTCGCGTATAAACTGTACAAATCACCACGCAATGAACTGCTAAAACTATCAAAGTAGTAAGCTTAACCATAAAGTAAACTTTAATAACACGTACTAATCATCAGACAAACTTACCCAGGCACATTGGACACCGTGTCAACCTCCTGAACCTCTTCGCTCATTACGGCTGCTGTATTAAAAGGAAATCCAAACTTTTGGACAAAATATTTCTTATATGTTTAAAAACAAGAAAACTGTAATGAACACGACTTCTCAGCAAGTTTAAGAACCTCACCAGCCTTCAATAACAACACAATCTTTCGCGTTTTCTTGGCGACGGGAAAATCTCTAAAATGACGTCCGCGACGACTGGAGGACGGGAGAATTGGCGGGAATTTATGGCCAAAAGAGCCTGGACACCACAGTCGCCACTTCCGGTAAGACGTTCGCGTCGTCGATTTTTGCGGTTCTTAAGGTCCCTACTAACTTTAAACTACTCGCGATCGCGCCATTTTCCTACCCATGGCTCGCGCGCCAAAAAACTATCTAGAGCCACCTTAAGGCTCATTTGCAATTCGAGAACGTTTTCAGTAGACCTATTCCTGGTATCGAAAGTCACAACTCTGGCCGGTGAAAAACAATCGGCTTCTTTGGCCCTTGAAATAAACAGGTCAGCTTTGTGTCTCGAAAGACATATTTGTATCCATAACAGAATTATTTGAATCGATTGTCATGGACGTCAGACTCGAAACGGTCACCGAAAAGCTCGAAAAATGGGCTAGGAAAAAACACTTCTCACAGTCTAAGAGAGCTGTGCCTGGTTACAGGTGCAAAATAGTAAAAAGTGATCTCAAACTTCGAGGGAGTCCAGCGATGTCGCTCGAACGTCTTCACTGACTAGATAATTAATGCCTAATGTACATGTAAGCTAGCTTTGTTTCTCTTTTACTTTTTTCTATTCTTGTACACTAATAGCGGAGCTCCGGCAGCCCGCAGGGCCGCCAAGCGGAGCACCACACTTATAGAAACCCGTCAACTACTTTTCTCATGGTAAAAATGGCTAGCGTATTGCTCGTAGGCGCGCACGACGACGACGACGACGACGACGACGGTGGTGTTGCCCAATAGTCCTTTCCCAGGATAATTCGCGCACAGCGGAGACTGGGCAGAAATATCGTGAAAGCGAGGCTGTGGTAAGTACAGATCTTCCAGCGATGGTCAAAACAATATGGCGGAAACCAACAACGTTTCTAAAACCGATGAATTTAAAAGCTGGAAGAAGCCTGAGCTACAAAAATGGCTCAGAAATCATGGCCTTAAAGTAACCGATACAAAAGAGGAGCTAGTGATCAGGGTGGAAAATGCGAAACGAGCGGGAGTGAATCCGAATTCAAGTTGCACGCCTGCAGGGTCAAGAGCTCGAGTTCCTCGAGGTGCTCTGTATTATTGTGTCCCATTATGTCACAGTTTTAAAGGGAAAGTTGTAAATGGAAAGCCGGTTAAATTACATAGGCTTCCATCTGATTTAAAGCTGACACGTCAATGGATTATAAAGTTGCGAAGTGTTCGCAAGAACTTTGTTCCGAAATCGGGAACAAGAGTGTGCAGTCTTCACTTTAAAGGAGCTGATGGGCCGAAAAATTGGAGCAAACTCCCTGCATTGTTTCCTTCAAAGCCACCACCAGAATCTCCCACCTTGAAACGATCATTGCCTGATAGATCCAAGGGCTCGTCATCGAAATTTGGGCTCAAAGCAACAAAACGTCAATGTCTTGAAAAACGATTTGACGGCAGCGGAGTTACCATTTACAACTCGGCAAAATTTGAGGACAGTTTTCACGAATATTTACCGTCAAACTACTGCCCAGGAAGCATATCTGCAAACATTGTCAAAGAAAATCAAACTGATACCGGTACGCAGTTCCATTCAAGTACAGGGGACAAAAATATCCAAACTAAGGTAGTAACATGTGACGTCGGGGTGCAAGTAAATCTTCCTTCGTTGACAGCAGAAAATCTTAAAGGCAATGACGAAAAGACCAAATTTTACACAGGAATAGTCAATTTTGGAACTTTTATACTGTTATTTAATAGCATTGCTAAAGTAGCTGGTAAATTGAACTACTGGCTAGGGAAGGATTCTTTAAAAGAGAAATCGTATCTCGCAGATGAAGGGAGACAAAAACCAGGACCTAAGAGAAAAATGAGACTGATTGACGAATTCTTAATGGTGATGATGGGACTTCTGGAGCGGGATTTAGCAGATCGTTTTTGTGTCTCAACAAGTACAGTGTCCCGAACCCTGATTACTTGGTATGCTGTTCTTGCTGATCATCTGAGGCATTTTTTCTTGGCCTTGTCGGGATGTAATTGAAACGAGAATGCCACAAAGTTTCAAAAAATTCCCTGGCACTTGAGTGATAATAGATTGTACCGAATTTTTCATGGAAACGCCGTCATCTTTAGTAAATCAATCTATTACATATCCCACCTACAAATCTCACAATACCTTTAAGGTTCTGGTAGGTATTAGCCCATCGGGAGCTGTAATATTTCTTTCGCAGTTGTGAGGTGGTAATGCCTCTGAAAAACATTGTGAGGGAATCAGGACTGCTTAATCTGCTGGAGAGTGGAGACAGTATCATGGCTGATAAGGGATTTGACATTGATGATGTACTTAAACCATTAGGGGTTACCCTAAATATGCCTCCAAAAAGGGATTCTAACCGTCAGCTGACAAGGAAAGAGGTTGAGCAAACAAGGCGCATTGCAGCTGTTCGCATCCATGTGGAAAGGAAAATGGAGAAAATTAAGAACTTCAGGATATTACAGGGGACTATCCCTGCTACAGAATGAAACAATGCAAATAATCTTGTACCTATCTGTACTGCTTTAACTAACCTTGAACCTCCTTTAGTTAAATAAATTTAGTTAAAGGAGTCTAAATTTAGGAGTAAAAAGCAAGACACACAGTATTGAAAGTTAGTGAAAAGAATTGTTAACAATAAATCCACATGATCAACAATTTTGTTTCACGGTTTAATGGTGACAATAACAACAAACCAGGTAGCAATATATGGAAAATTTGGCTGTGATAAAAGAGGGATAATTACTTGGTTAGGGGAACCCCCCTTCTGACCCCTCAGTAAGAGCCTCTGACACAATGGCCTCCTTAAAAAATGTCATAAGTTTTGGAAGCATTTGCTTCTTCCAGAATGTTTTATTAAACTTGACTCTAGTTACCAATAAACCTTTGAGTGTCCATATCACAAAGTCACATACCATTTTTCTTCATGAATTTAACATATCTCTCTTTTGCTACTGACTCATGCTGTGATCCCCATTGTAGAGGTGCAGCTTTTGAGGGGAGAGACCGATACCCATGAGACTCTTGTTTGTAACCCATTATATCTTTAACAACATTATCTGGAGCTGTTGTTGGCCTCATCTTACAGATTTGACCAAACACCGATGCTGTTATTCTCCCTTCCCTGGCTTGCAACCATTTAGGATTGTCACTTTGCCCACGAGTACTGATTTCAATCACCTCTGCCTCAACCTTTGACATGGTCAGTGATGCAAAGTAATTATTTCTTTTTTCTTGAAATTCATCTGAGGAATAACTAAGATTATTACTTAATAACTCTACATTTCTAGGAGGAAATTTTTGCACTTCAAAGTGTTTCGCAAATTCCTCAATATCAAATTCTGGTGTTTCTGCCTCTTCATTTGCCCTGACGTTATCATCACTTGAAATATCAGTATCACATGAAACAACATTTTGCTTTTCTATAACTGTAAAAATTGCACAGTCAGGATTCACTGACTGTAAGTTATCCAGAAAACTGGTGAGAAAAGAGTTGCTGACAGGAGCACCTGCCTCATATAGCCCTGGTTTAGGCACAGCTCCTAATCTAGGCTTTTTGCCATACTGACGTTTCACAGGTTGCAAATTGCTTATTCGCTTGGGGCAAAGCTTTCTCTTCCGGGGCTTGTTCCATTCACATGGCAGTGAAGTGCAAGACATCTCCCCATCATTCATCATATTTGCATAGTCTTCAATTGCAAACAACAATGCTGCAATATGATTACAAGCTTCTCCTAGCCTACAATGTAAAAGAGAAATATTTCTTAGAAAGTTACTTCTTGCCAGGTCCCCTAAACCAAACAGCCAGATAAGGACCATCAACAAACACTTTTCTGTTTTAACCGAGCACAAATGTAGGAAAACAAGAAAGGATGTAAAATTAATTAGAGTACCACAAATTGGTAGATTGATGCAGTTTACACATCATACACAATGCAAAAGAGCTCATAAAGGCAAGATCTTTGATAAGTAGTACTTTTTAGATGTTTTAATTAAAACTTTTAAATATGATGTGAGGTAGGATTTTTACTATGATCTTTTAAATGAAAAAGCTTATATTTAAAATATATGATAGTGTTATTTTTGTTTTAATAATAATGTCCCCTTTTGTAACATTTTTGTTGCCCTTTTGGTATTCCTTTCATAAGCCTTATTGGCTTTCCTGGGCTTCCTTGCCTTATAGATTAATATTTCGTTAATATATTTAGGAATGGCAAAAATCACCAAACAAATAAAATTTAGTGCTTATCGTGCTGTGGGCATTTGACACTTACCTACAACGCAACTTACCCAGCTATGCAGTTACAATCGGCTGAAAAAACATTCGCAGTGTCTTCGACCATATAGATACCCAGGTGTTGTACACTCGATCAGTTTTCATAGATGGTAATACTTTGGCCCTGACAAAACAGTAACTGCTTCTATCGTTGATGAACGCAAGCTCGATGTCTTGAACGTGGCCATCTTTGAAAAATTTGTAAGCTTTTAGCTGCTTGAAACAGTGCATGTCCTCGTTCTTGTAGAACTTACAACTTCCAAACACGAGATAATTCATTATGTCTTTACTTGTTAGACGAGGAAGCCTTGACAAATCTTTAGTCCACGATTTTAGATTCTTTGGATCAGGGAGGATCTCTGTTAGCGTACTCAGCTTTTCAACAGCTCGTTTTGTAATCTCCTTCTTCTCACGTGCAATTCTTTCAACGACTGTCTCAACTCCCGTTCGTTTCGCATTTTCCACCCTGATCACTAGCTCCTCTTTTGTACCGGTTACTTTAAGGCCATGATTTCTGAGCCATTTTTGTAGCTCAGGCTTCCTCCAGCTTTTAAATTCATCGGTTTTAACAACGTTGTTGATTTCCGCCATATTGTTTTGACCATCGCTGGAAGATCTGTACTTACCACAGCCTCGCTTTCACGATATTTCTGCCCAGTCTCCGTTGTGCGCGAATTATCCTGGGAAAGGACTATAACTAATAATATCCTAATAATAATCATAATAATCCAATATGGCGGCCATACTCCACCTGGCCCAGCAGCTGACCAGCTAGTTTACAGTTTACACCCAGCGTACACCTTTGATACTGGACATCAATCTCGTCCCCAGAGCCTACGTTACCCTTGTCCAGCGGAACGGGCAACGGACGCTCTGGAAGAATCCAAAACCGGAACCAGAAAATCCTGGTTCCGGTTTGATTGCGCCTGCGTGGGTTTCAGGACAAAATGGCGGCTGTTGATCATGTCAACACGTTCAGCAGGACCAATTTAGGGCAGTCAGCAGGGGCGATTCCACGGTAATCGACCAACAATCAGAAAACAGTCACATACATGCGGTAGAAGCCAACTTGTGAGCGATTTCCTTTGTATAACACGACTCTTTCTAAGGATACATACATCGATTCTTTTAGAGGAAGCTCAGTTACAACTTGCAAGTTTAATTAAGCTTTACATTACCCGCTTAGAGGATACTTATAATATAGGTTCGGATTCTCAAGAATCATCGTTTCAGTGTTGGCTTAGAAAAGGCCGATGAAAGCTTAACCTCAACAATAGTCCCACCTCAATTTTTGTTGGCCCACCCAGAAGTTCTTACTGTAGCTGCTATCTGGAGAACAAGATTTTTAATGATGTAATGAAGTAGACTACTGCCTCGGCAAATTTAATTGAAGATTATCTGATATAATTATATTTTTTATTATTATTTTTACTTTTACAATGAAACAGTGTTTCAGTACCTTTTCTCATCATTGAGTAATTTTTAAGTGCAAATAAAGTTTCATTATTATTGATGGATTTTTTGGTTGTATCCTGTATGGTCATTGATCTTTTCTATTCAAAACTTGCCACCCCCTTCCCCACCTTGTCTGTTGGATGGTTTCATAAAAGATACATTTATCTTTCGAGTATACATATTACATGAAATATATATTCACCCATAAAGAGTTCCCTAAAAATAAATGTGACCTCTAAGGCATTTAACATGGCCCGCTTACTTGTCCTTGACCTGGGGGAGGGGGGATTGCCTAGAAACTTTTTTTGAAGAAGGAAGACATAGTCTAGTCCTAAGGGCTTTTAGATCCCTTTTCAGATAAAACAAATCCTGATTTGTTTTTTTGGCTGCACATCCAAGGCTAAATCAAGGAGACACCAAATTAGAGGCAATCTTGGGTCCATCAAAATACAGATTGATTCAAAAGCACTTAATTTTCCTTTGACACTGATATATGGTAACCTTGTTATAAACGTAGAGTGCGAGCAGTATGAGCCAATAGGAACTGTTCGTATTGCCAAATATAGAATGTTTTATTCAGTTTGATGCCCAGTACCCAGATCATGAATGAGAAAAGAGTGTTGTACTCGTAACCTGAGTCAGATGTTTTTGGCTGCACCATTATCACAACTTGACCTTGAAGGACACATTGCATAGAAAATGACTGAGGTCTCAAAAAGCAGTATGATTAAAAATAGCTAGAGAAAGTAATTCAATAGTTGTCTATAACTTTATTCCTTTTTACTATTGTCTTAACATTACCAAACATTGCTGCTCCAATTTTAAACTTAGCCCAATTTCTCTTATAAGCCTTCTCTCTAAAAAGTGCAACCCTCCTCAAAAATAGATGGAAAAAATCAGCCTCTGAGGGAGTATTTTACGGTATATGTATAAATTATTTATTACACAATGGATCAATCTCGTTAAAGACGACTATATTCTGTTTATATATTGAATCAATTCACTGTCAATTTCTGTGCACGGAAACCATATTGTTGCGAAATTCGACTACCACATTCCTCGTCTAACTTACGCTCTCTTTGAACATGATCTGCACATTGCCTCGCCTACTCTAACTCTTCAACAAGATATTTCAACTCCTTTATCATTGGTTTTGATGTGGAAAGTTTTATTTAAACACGAACGGCACAAATACCTTGAACATTAGTCTGAGTACATGTTGTAAATCGACATCTGTAAGCTGTTTGAGAGCTATTGAGATTCCATCTAATTTCGCCTTATCTCTACAAACTTAAACGCGGTGGTTTCTATCTCATTATTACAACGACAGTTATTTTCCTTTGCTTGTGATCATTTCTGTAGCTTTCGTTCCGCCATTGCCTGACACTTCGCCAAAAACAACTTCCGATCACTTCCGATGCGGTTGATCCGGTCATGTTTATTGCTTTGTTTTTACCAGCCAATCAGAAGTGTCCTTTTTTGGATTCGACCAGAGGTTCGTATCCTTGGCGCTGGCCAAAAGGATCGCAGCCTCTTGGAACGAGATTGACTGGACATCCATCTTATAGCCAATTGACACCTGTCAAAAGAAGGTATCCGCTGACCAGTGTCACGTGACCATATCGCGGGCTCAAGTTGATACCTCATCGAGGTGAGCTGGTTTTTTTTTGAAGTTGACCGCTGACCAGGTACTTGCTTTCGATTTGATCGCAGGCTCAAGCCAGGTGTGGGACCCCCAAACCAAATCGAGGCTTAATTTTTCGCGCGCTTTCTGCGGCTCGTAATTTCACATTCACTTGGTTTCTTCATTTTGAGCAAAACAACTTCATCTTCTTCGATCGAAGAAAGCATAAAAATCAAGAACTTGTCAAAAGATACTCCGGAACGTGACTTTTCAAGTGATGAAGGGAAGAGCGATTTTTCTCAAGAAAAGCTTCAAACTTGGATCGATTGTGCGGTTGAAAACAGTATAATTCAAGCGCTTCAAGGGCTTTCACTTTACCGCGGAATCTTGCATCTCACTAAGAAAGGTCACTTAACAGTTCACCTGTGTTAATGGGAGGAACGAGTAGCTCAAACTCTGTGGAAAAAGCTCTTTCTTTGGACAAACCGTTTGCTATTTTTGCGGATGCTTGTTTTTACTTTACTGAAGCTTATGTATTTTCAAGTGGTAGAAACCTCTACAATACAGCGCAGGACAGTGAGGTAAATTAAATAAATAGAAGCTTAACAATTGGTTTAATCGTTGTTACTTTTGTTCAGGAATGAAACTTGTATTTTTCTCTCGAATGGATATAAATAACAATCATCTGTACTCGTTTTGGACGCAAAGAAGTAGTTGAATTGTTCGTTTTTTTGTTACGTTGTTTTCTTTGCAAGCGAACGAGTGTTTTTACTCGGCTTGGCTGACTGTTTTTCGACCTTGGTACCTCAACAGCGTTAAGAAACTTTTGCCCTTATCTTAATAACACGTAATCACAACGAGTCCTCGTAAAATTAAGCATCAAAGCTCGAGTAAAAAAAAAGCCGCTCAAATGCATGTGCATGTGAATGCGCATGTGCACGTCTCAAAATCTGACATAAAGTTGTCAAAATTTGAAAAACGTTTTAGAGATCTTCGTCGAAAGCGGCCTGTAAACAACAATATTAAGTTTCGCCGTCTATAAACGTGTCGTCTTAATTTGTTTGAACCGGTAAGAATCAGCGTTTGGATGTTAAAAACACCGAAATGGGTTGACTGGCTGGGCTGGCTTTGATAAATTTTATAGTGGACGGGTCTGCGAGAGAAATGCTGGTGTGGTTTGGCAAGCGCTTTCTTCGTTAACTGAATGACGCTTTGCCACTGAGAATCATTAATTGAAGAAGGTTCTTCGGAAGACATGGTAATTACCAGTAAAACTATCAAAGCTCTTTAGCGTTTTGTGTCAGCCAAGGAAAGATTTTGTGGGAAATGGCGCTATTATTCAGCTCTGTCGTGTTCCGAGTGATTGCTGCCTCAGCGATTCCTGTTGACTGCTCTAAACGATCAGGTGTGGACCTCTTTTTTGTCTTTTCTACGGACATCTATGTCAAAATTGCTAAGCAATTTTTGTTACTGGTCTAATTTCTCCACCTTCTCCAAGAATTTTCGAAGAAATATTATTCGTATTGTGCTTTGTTTTCTTGTAATACTTGTGTTTGTTGTTCTGTTGTTTCTGAACCGCGGTCAGTTCCTGTTGACTGCTCTTAACGATCAGTTTTTACCCTTTATTGTCTTTTCTACGGGCATTTATGTCAAAATAAATACCGATTTTTCTAGATTAATCAGTACAAGCTATATTTATTACAAGCTAGTCTTTTTCTAATTTCTCCACCTTCTCCTTCTTCCAGCAAAACACTCGCTTCGTACTTTGTTCGCTTGTGGTGTTGTTTTTTTTTATCCGCTTTGAATTCCGTTACGCTTTCATCTGAAAGTAGTTAGGACTCACGAATGTCTGTATTTTTTTTGCAAACGTCTGCTATCGAAAACTCTTCGTTTTCCCTGCTGCTGCTCAATTGTTTTGGACACAAATGAAACTGGCCCAAATATAGCCATGCGAAGTTGCTCGGTGAGAGTGTGCAACTCCGATTCTAGGCTTGGCCTGGCTAACTATATATATGGCCTTCAGCTTTTCTTTTTAATCGCTACATACCAGACTGGAATGGTGTTCCATCGAGCATCATGCATGCACCTTCTTTAAGCAGTTTTAAGTCCTATCTATTACATTATTTGTGTCAATTTTAAATGAGATGTAGCTTGTGAGTGACAAGTATGTAATCTAATTAGGTTAGCTTTGGATTGTATTTCAATTTTACCTCTTTATTTTTAGTGTCAATCTCAAAGCAGGGGTGACTTGTAAGAGACAAGTATTTGATTTAATTTGATTAGGTTAGCTTTGGGCCACGTTTAAATTTCACCTCTTATTTTTAGAATGTGTAATACAGTAATAGCCCACGTATAAGAACCAGAATTTTCTAATTTAGCCTAAATAGGTTCTTATATAAATGGTACTGAAAGCAAATTTAGGCTACCAAGGTTCTTAAAATGGGTTCTGATATTTTCATATGAATTTTATCTGAATATACTATATATATGATAAATATCATCTCATAATACAGTATAAATCATTTATTTGTACCATAGAGAAATGCCTATAGGCAGTTCACTGCAGGTACAGTATATGTCCTTAACAAAACATAACAAAGGAACTCATTCAGCAGTTTCTACCTTTACACTTTTACAGCAACCCCACTGATAAGAACCTAACTTAAAAATTGGCCTTAATAGGTTCTTATGTGGAGGGGGCTTAAAATGAAAATTTTAGCCTAACAGGTTCTTAAAACCCAGGTTCTTATACGTGGGCTATTACTGTATTAGAATATTCTTTGTATGGGAATTTACCTTCTCTCAATTATTCTCCAGTCATGCACTTTTTTTTGTATCAACTTAGATGTATTCGCATGACAAAGTATTACTAACTTAAAACTTAAAATTAAACTTAAAGTAAGCTCTTTCTCATTAATGTACACATCCTTTGGAATTCCTTCTCCTGCATGCAGTCTTTCAATTACTTTTATTCATAGTTGGTCACACCAATCTTGTGGTATGTTTGGATGACATTTGGCACTAATGTTTAATGGCATTTTTGATGTTTGATGAAGTATGTTGTGCAATTTCAAATGTACATGGAGAAATGTGAGACTAGTCCTTACCTTTCTTGCAAAATAGAAAATCAAGTTAAGATTGCTAACACGGATTTCCAGCACTTTTGCTTTGGTGAATCATTACCTTAAATCCTCATACTACATTGTTAATTACCTTGATAGTGATATCAACCAAATGCCCAATATTTTATTATCAAGTTGCTTAGTCTTGCACTTGGCTGGCCAGAAGAGCAGCTGGATTTCTTTTTGGAAACACTGTAGGTGCATTGATTGATGAGCTTAATGTCAGCAAGCAGTTTTTTGCGATAGTAAGGTCAAGAAGTAACTGATGAAAAGAAATATCTTGGCCTTAATACATATCATCTAAATATTTTTATTGATTTCCATGTATCTTTCTTTCATAATTCTTTTGATGCATACATATATCCAGAGGATACACAATTTCTGATTTCCAACTGTCTCACGGGAGGCTTTGGATAACTGAAATTGCATTCATTATGAAGTGATGATCTGAATCACTATATGTTTGATGTCGGATACTGATTCAAAATAGCATTCACCAGGCTTCTCCACCAATTTCTAGTGGCTCTAAACCATAACTAAGTAGCCTACAGTTGAACGGGGAAACAGACCTGTCCTTAGGTATTGCTCTAAGATGTTAAGAAATGTTTTTTTTTTAATTTATAGATGCAAACTAGCGTTTCAAGTTCTTTTTGACACAAAGTATTAAAGGTTTTTTTTTTTTAAACCTACCTCAATATATATTTTTTGCTTTTTAACATCTCCAAACTCAATTTGCAAGGGAATTTTTATTACCTTACTGAATAGAATGTTTGTTTTTAAGAGGGGTGGGGGTCCAAATCCGTAAAAGGGGGCTCATATCTGCTAGCAGTTCTGGACTAGGGTGTCCAAATCTGATCCACAAGCAGATCTGGACTGGAGGGTGCAAATCCGCGGGGGGTCCAAATCCACTGTAACACTGGCCCAGATCACCTTGAGTGAGGTCAGATGGGTGATATGACAAGCACACTATATGTAAATGCCAGTAGAAAAAGAATGCTTTTGGAGCTCCGCTTTTAGGCTTGGCTAAATATATTATTATGTTTGAATAAGTGTGAATAAACTGAACTGAACTATTCCAAAATAGAACCGATGACGACGAAGGGAATCGAAGAAGACATCGAGCATTACCGAGTGCAACCGAAAGTGTGGAGTGCTTATTCACACTTCTTCGAGCCTCTTTTAGGCTGGTAGCCACACACACAAAATACTTCAACTCCTGTTCACCACACTGCTTTAACTATAAAGAATCCACTTTATTCACTGTTTTAGCTTATTAAGCAGTAGCCACATGTAGTTCTTGACTGCGTTTTGTCATATATTTGAACTGCGGATTAAAGAATGAATATGTGAACGATTGTTGCAGTTATGAACACTGCTAAAGCAGCAGTGAAAATAAAGCCTGGAAAAAAATGCTTGTACGGGATTCGAACCCACGACCTCTGCGATACGGGTGCAGTGCACTACAAACTGAGCTTTATTTTCACTGCTGCTTTAGTAGTGTTCATAACTGCGATGATCGTTCACATATTATATAATATAGAGATTTAGCCAAGCCTAAAAGCGGAGCTCCACGATTATAATTTTTTTACTAGTGGTATTGAGCAACTTCGCATGGCTTCCCTTGCGCCAATATTTTATGTTTAGAGCAGTCAACAGGAGTGGACCGCGGTTCAAAAACATCAAGACATTAAAACATTAAACATTACAAGAAAACCATACCAGGAGTTTTTTACTGTTTAGCCACCTCTTTCAACATGGCATTTATTCTTAAATGGCTTTCCATGTTTGATCAAGATCAAACATTTTCATCCAACATTTCGCGTTCCGAACGAATGTTTCGTCGTTTAATTTAGCCACCCCAACCAACAAAACGTGGACAGCCGGTAAAAAGGAACCAAATGGACCACATAAAGCCGAAATTTCAGCGATAATACGAAAAAATCGTTCTGTGGACTCGCTCTGTCTAGTGTTTGGTCAAACATTGTTTGTGCGTTTAGCCACCCAACGTTATGTTCGACAACTGATGATGTTGGATGAAAATGTGTGATCGTTTAGCCGGCGCTTTAATCCGTAATTTTACGAGGACTCATTGCGATTACATGTTAATAAGATAAGGGCAAAAGTTTCTTAACGCTGTCGAGGCACCGAGGTCGAAAAACAGTCAGCCAAGCAGAGTAAAAATACTCGTTCGCTTGTAAACAAGACAACGCACCAAAACAAACAAACAATTCAAATACTTCTCTGCGTCCAAAACGAGTACAGATGGTTGTTATTTATATCTAGTCGAAAGAAAAATAAGTTTCATTCCTGAACAAAAGTAACAACGATTAAACCAAATGTTAAGCTTCAATTTATTTAATTTACCTCACTGTCCTGTGTTGTAGAGGTTTCTACCACTTGAAATTACGTAAGCTTCAGTAAAGTAAAAACAAGCATCCTCAAAAATAGCAAACGGTTTGTCCAAAAAAAGCCTTTTTCCACAGAGTTTGAGTTACTCGTTCCTCCCATTAATGCCGGTGAACTGTTAAGTGACCTTTCTTGGTGAGATGCAAGATGCCGCGGCAAAGTGAAAGCCCTTGGAGCGTTGAATTGATTTGTTTTCAACCACACAATCGATCCATGTTTGATGCTTTTCCTTTTCGCTCTTCCCTTTATCACTTGAAAATTCACCCTTCCGGAGTATCTTTTGAGAAGTTCTTGATTTTTATGCCTTTTACACGAATAAAAAGGCAAACTTCGATCGAAGAAGATAAAGTTGTTTTGATCAAAATGAAGAAACCAACTGAATGTGAAATTACGAGCAGCCAAAAGCGCGCGAAAAATTAAGCCTCGTTTTGGTTTGGGTGTCCCACACCTGACTTGAGCCTGCGATCCAATCGAAAGTAAGTATGTAGTTAGTGGTCAACTTCAAAAAAACAGCTGACCTCAATGAGGTCTTAACTTGAGCCCGCGATATGGTTACGTGACACTGGTCAGCGGATACCTTGTTTTGACAGGTGTCAATTGGCTATAAGATGGATGTCCAGTATCATAGACGTACGCTTTAAACTAGCTGGTCAGCTGGGCCAGGTGGAGTATGGCCGCCATGTTGGATTATTATGATTATTATTAGGATATTATTAATTATTATGGCAACGTCGTCGTCGTTGTCGTCGTGCGTACGCGCCCACGAGCACTACCGCTAGCCATGATTACCATGAGAAAAGCAGTTGACGGGTTTCTATAGGTATGGTGCTCCGCTTCGCAGCCCTTCGGACCGCGGAGCTCCGCTATTACAATCATTTGCTTAACAAAGTCAGTAATTTTGTTTTTCAATCCATAGTTGCGACTTAGGGTTAGAATTCCTTCACTTTCGAGCTCTTTAACTTATCAACTCTTCTGATATTATGTCAATAACTCTTTAACACGACGAATTAGGCGTCTTCTAAAATAACACTAAGATGATTGAATGTTTCGCGTTCGATCGCTGCAACGGAAACTTAAACAGAAAAAAAGAAACTTTGAAAGACAAAATCCTATGCAAGTTAACAGTGGTGTGCTTCTGAGAGAGTTCAGTTCTATCTTCGAGAGTTGAACTTGTGTACCTTTGGTAATGAAGAGGACACACTGCGTTTTACTGATTATAACATGTTCATATTATTACGCGCGCTATGATTAGTCGAATCGAGTGCATTATATCTCAACATTTGGAAACGCCCTACGTCACGTGCGTGTATTGTTAAATTATAATGCACGCAGGACACGTCACAAGTGTGTGCGCGCGCAAATCTCTGGGCATATTATTGAAAAAAATTAAAGTAAAAGCAATAAAAAAATGTGTCATCTATTAATATGTGACATTATTTGGAACATAAAAGCAAAATTTGGGTGTTGGAGTGTCGTTAAATTTCATCAGTTGACTTCCGAAGAAAGCTCCCGCAAATCTCTGGGACATTTTATAAAAGAAATAAAGAAAAAACTTGTTCCTCGTAGATTGTTGAGTAATATGAGTACGTCTCACGTGTTCTTAAAAATTCCCGTGTGCTTATATAACTCAGCAATGCACTCGGAACATTTTTTATTTCTTTAATAAAGTACCTTAAACTGAGTTTATAACTAATTTACCAAAAGCTACCCATTTATTATTAAGTTGCTGAATGCGGTCACGTACAAACACATTCCGATATGTAACAGCAGCAGCAAGGGGGGGATGTTGAACTCTGTAAGATTCACAAGCTTTTGAACCGCTAAACATACCAGCAAGAAGTATACCTCTCATGGCAGTATTGGTAACATCCCTATTTTCCACCGGAGGGGTCGCTGGATCCACCGTACACAGTTTTGGTCTCTCGCATCCCGTGAGAATCTAACGATATGTTGCGCTAATGCTTTTTTTATTCGCTAAGGGAACTAGTTTCAACATAGTTAAATGGCTTTGGAAAAACAATATCAAAAGAAAGGGAGCTTGAATAAGTTTTCCCACCGAAACGGGCGTGAGTTGAGTTCTAAGCCAATGCAGCACAAACACAGCATCACTTGTCAAGTCTCCTGAGAGTAGTTGTTAGTACACGTAAGTATTAACGTTGTGAACCTTTCTAGTTGAGATAAAAAAAAGTCAGGTTACTTCTAGAGTAAATAAAAACAAAGAAAAAAAAATCATCAACAAAAACGTTTGTATAGTAAGCAAATATAGTCGAAGCAGTTTCACCAGTTTTATTTTCATCCACTGTTGCACTGGCTACGTTTTTCAGCAATGATGAAATCATGCTTGCCCATCATGTTTTGCGGTCGTTTTGGTCACCTTATATTGAGCCAGTACACCGCTTCTCTGTTTCAACAATGTTTCAAAACCTTTTTTGAAACCTAAATACACAATAAAAATACAAAACGTAAAGACGCTACATGTAGGGAAAGCAGTTATCGCACTAAGTGTTAATTTTTATCAATTGATCACTCGATTACTTAACAAAAGCAGTTGGAATTCCTTCTACGTTTTTAAACGGGTTATACTGTTTACAAAGATGAGTTTCTTTCCTCCGAGCATACTTACGCTTGTTTTGTGTTGACAATTCAAACATTCCCTCAGCTGAAGATATATTATAAATAAACTTAATATGTTATTTAGTTATTAATGGTGCTATGTTATTTCCACTTCACTAAGCAAATCAAGGAAAGTAGCATGAAAATGGTGCATCTCTGTGCGAAAGCGTGTTTTCTCAGTTTGTTGTCAGTTTTTAAGCCAAGAGTTTGGAAGCACGTTAACAGTAATATTAGTTCAACCGTTGAACAGCAAGTTCTGTAGCTATTCGAGGTTTTGGCAGACTTAAGCCGAGGGATTGTTTTAACCGCAGTCACGCAAGATGCACCTTTACGGGAACCGGGTCAGGTGTTACGAAACGATTTACAGGAGAATGATTTTTTATGCCCAGCGCTTTTTTTTATCTGCCAAATTGAGACGTTTTTTTTTTTTCAACTCTGAATCGCACAACTATCAGAGAAAAGGCATGCATCTACCATATTCGGAACACCATCATTTCCCGCAGGATCCACTGCACTTTGCTATCACTAGCATGTCATTACAATAATACGAGAGGGGTGGGGGGAGCGACGGGTGGGTACGCATACCCCCCACGGGCCGCGAAAGTCCGTTTACTATATACCAATCATTAAAAAGAACGTCTAGTGGCTATTCGGAGTTTGATTTTCTACTCATAGAGGAGTCCTCAGTAGAATTTCGATGGAATCTTTTTTACAGGACTGTACGCCGACTTGCATTTGCTATTCATATGGGATTCTTCTGGCTGTGAAATAAAGTCAAGGTTCAATTGGGAATTTCTTGCCTTGTTTTACCTTTGTTTTTTTTTTTCCTTGCTTTATTTCATAGTACCTTTCGTTTGTCTGATATAAGAATGCCAAATAATCCACAAATATGGTTCCGTATGAATAGTGCGACTGCGAACTGTTCGTTCGGGAGTCCAGACTTTCGAACCAAGTCATTATACTCCAAGTTTGTTTAAAGCTTGTGAGAAATTGTCTTTACGAATATTCAGCTTACTTTAGTGTTCTGTTAGCCCGTCTTTGAACGAGAGGTAACATTTCAGTGAGTTATACTGTGAAAACATTTTGTGTCGCGAAATGTGTTGTTCGTATACTAGAGTCGGCATAGTATGCACAGACTGGACAAATTAGTCTGATTTAAATAAACAGATCTCACTGAAATCGCCTAATGGAGGTAAACAAATATTGAATACTTCAGAACAACAGGTATAAAAAACTCCTTAGCAATTCGGCGAAAGTTGAGGACTCCCGTACGAGTAGAAAATCAAAATCCGCGTACGGGTGCCGTACGAACAGCCACTGCGTGAAAAAGAAAGCGTAGAGTAAGTTATTACAAAAAATGTCACCGCAAAGTAACTGTAGTACATGCATTCTGAGTCGCTAATTGTGTCCAATTTATTGAACCGTTTTCATTTTATGTCCGCTATGCGATCCCCCGCTATGTCGTTACTATATTAAATTGCTGGAAGGCTATTTCGGATACAGCTCGAAGCCAAAAGATTTGTTGCACGATTCCAGCCACCAGCTGCGAATGTGAAAGCGCATGACAAAAATGTTAGTTCAACAGTTGGATAGGAAGCCAGCTCTGCTTACTTCAATGGCGTCTTGGCTACACGTGCGATAAAAACGAAAACAAAGCACAAAATGTCTGAATACTGTATTTATCCTTCCAGACAGTGAAAAAACAAACAAACAAACAACACAAAAGAAAATTGCGGCTAAAAGACTTTCATTTAAATTGTTCCGCTTTTTGGTTTAAATGATCAATATAATAGTTAATTGTCATGGCTTTGAATGCCGATGCCGTCGTCTCTTCAAGGTCAGTGTCGCCACGTGTGCATTTTCAGGTGACCTGTCCCCGCGACAAACTAAAAATAAACCCTTCGGAAAGCGTCATTTATAACCCCCCTGCCCATGATCTTCCAATTGCCATTCAAAACGGATGTGGTACAAGAACGAAAGAAATATCAGCCAGAAGATTCTGCCGCATGGACCAGCAAAAAAATGTCAACGATTTCAACAATAGTTTTGTGTTAGTTAACTCGCATTTGAACTGGTTATGTTTGTCAAACATGCTGTGTGGCCGTTTGATGTACCTTGCTTGCGTCATTGCGTCAGTATACTCGCCTACCTTTCTTGTTCCAAGAATGTTTCAAAACTGAAACACTGTAAGCTAAGCTTTTTCGAGTTGTTTTACCAAATACAGTTAATAACATACCAACCGTTTTACTTTAGGGTCCGTTACATAGGAAGCTTTTCCAGCGTTACACAGGAACGCGTGAGCGCTATAATTAGACGATGTTGTAAAAAATACATATCGAACTAGTTTTCTCTTCATTTAGGTTTCATTTAGGTTTCATGTTTCATTTAGGTTTAATGTTAAGTGTGAAGGATGCTATCCTAGTAGGCTTCGTCCAGGCGTCGTGTGCAAATTTTCTTGTGCAGACTTTCATGCCTGCTATGTCGGTGACACATCCCGACATTAGAGAGTTTAAGATTGAGGTTTTTCGGCATTTCCCGCGAACCGCGAACGTCAAGAAGTCACGTGACCAGTGCCTTGCCGTCAGGTTTGCGGTTTGAGGTTCACGTTTGTACGGCTAGACCACGCTCTAGAGGTAAGTGATTTACCGCAAGGATTTTTGCACCCTAAAACATCACAATCCCACGTTTGAGAGGAAATACTACTTTTTAGAACTCTTTCGCCTATTAATTATCGAATTCTTTTCATAGAAACGCAGTTTTTAAGACGATTTCTCAGCTAAAATAGAAGTAAACGAATGAATGAAAACAAACATGGCGACCGGCTACTTGCTACCCGCGAATCTTAAGTCCCGAATACGGGTAGACAGCTAACGTGAAACCGTTAACCGCAAACCGCGGTTTGCCGTTTGCGGTAAGATGGCCAAACTTGTATCTTAATCTCTCTATTTTTCCACACGTGGCCTTGAACCTAACTATCGACAGGAACCCACACATCGCAAACATCTACAGAATTCTAGCATTGCCGTGCTTTAAGTTGCTGCAATTGCTTCCATGTAATTGATCAAGCCGGCATTAACTTCCAGCCCAAAATGCAGGAGGCTTTACACGTCCTGTGGCGAAACCCTTTCTTAATCAGCATTTTCGAGAGGCTAATTTAATCTTTGTAATCCGCACGCTTTCTTCTATGAATTGTATACGTACTCATTAGCATTTACTAGTTATCTATAGTCAAATTTGCATCTCCTGTAACGTTGGCACCAAAGAAGGCAGACGTTTCTGCCGAAACATGTCTGCTAAATTGAAAACCATCGTTTCATATCTAAAACGTATTGTAACTTTCCTGCCGTGTAGACCTTTTGATAAAGATGACTTTGTTTTCTTCAAGTATAATAATGCTTATTTAGTGTTGACATTTCAAATGTACTGTTTGCTAAAAATATTAGTCGCTAGTTCTTTGTAATGGTAGGTTGTTCACACTTCACTGGGAATACCAAGGATAGGAACATAGCAAACATGAATTTTTGCGTGTAAGCCCTTTCATTCAGTTTCGGTCAGCTACTAAGCAAGGAGATATCTGCTAAATTTCCTGTAGGTTTGATTCTTATGGAAAGGGTAGAAGCACGTGGTTGGATAGCAAGTTGTGGTCACTTAAATAACCCTCTTGACTACACGAGCGTTAACAAAAGATGACAGAAAGTTAATTCTCACACTGTGTGATTCTGGCTTTTTTCCTGACTGATTAATACGGTACATTTCCTGATGTTTTTTTGAAGGACGATGCCACACGTGTAGTTTTCACGTTTACTTGCCTGTCGTTTACTTTCCGCTGTAGTGATAATTCTGATGTAGCCTTGTAAGTTTGTACCAGAAATGCTATTACGCAAGCTTTTGCCATTATGACTCGTAGTGAACCACATTTTTTACTTTTTGGAGGCTTGTAAAATGGAGCAAATTGGAATAATCACTGTTTGGGAAGGGTCTAATAATAAAAGTGTCTGAAAATTAATAGTCTCTCTGACTTTATTGTTTGGTCGATAAAGACAATGGTTTGGATTTACCTTCCCTTTCTCAACGACATAAAATTGTCTTTTCTCCTTCCTACGCCAAACCAAAGTTAACAGAAACAAATACAGTACAGTCTTTTGAAATGACACAAACAAGCATTTATTTTTTGTCAATTTACTGTTTATCTTCAAAATAATCTTAGAAGTACATATTGTATCTCAAGTAAATATACATCGTTCATCCTTTCTCGCCCATTCTTATTCCCAACGCAGATCCATCATCCTCTCCCAATGGTTTGCCGGTCTCTCCTCACTGGAGGATTCAAACGTCCTTAGTGAATAATTGTCGTCAAGGTCATCGTGCAATTTTAAGACTTGTCTGATGAAAGGGGTCTCGCGATCAACGGGTTGTTTTGCGGGTGGTGACATTGGCACTGAAGCCTGTTGTTTAACAGAATAAAGAGAAGGAATGAGAAATGTGCAACGTTTTAGATTTTTATGTGCGTATGTAGTAAGAGTAAGTTCAAGTTTGAAGGAGTTTTGGAAGAAAATGATAGTTTTTGAAAAGTAAAGTTCACTAAATGAACACTCGCCGGTGGCAGTTCTAAAAAGTGTGCAACCTTCTCTTTGCTTGACGTTGTTTTATTGCGCAAATTGGAAAGGTTGGAAAGAACGTTTATTTTCGTCTCGTCCGTAAATCCAAACTAGTTTGTTAAGAGATAAAAACAAAACAGTGAAGATAATTTCAAACAATTTTGTTCTGTTTTTATTTATTAATAGAGCTTTGAGTACCTGTGAAAACACATGCTCTCAGCGTGGCCACCGAAGACTATATTTCATTTCAAGCAAATTAAGAATAAACTAAATGATTGTATAAAATGGATGGAACTTGAAGCTTAGGTATGAGTCCCAATCCCAATCCTTTAAATTTTTAGCAGAACCGCGCAAAAGATTCAGAAATGTTTCTTGAGTTCTGTAAAAAAAACCATATATTTATTCTTTGTTCCCATCAATGTGATCAAGTAAGTCTGCAAGCATGAACAACATTAAAAAGAAAGAAAGAGTTAAACCGTGCGCTAGGTAAAAAGAAACAACTTTGACTAATTCTTGGCACTATATCACTTGTTAGAATGAAGTTTACAGCGAAAATAGTTTTCCCAAATGATTGTTAATATTATTCTTAGTATTAGTATGGGTCCGCCTTCTTGATGTTCCACATGAGGGCACCAACATGTATGACCTCCGTAAAATTCGGTAAACGAACTCAACCAGCAAAAAAAAAAAAAGAAAAGAAAAAAAGAAAAAAAAGTAAATAATTTTTGCGAAAATGTGTTCGTCGAAGCTAAGAAAGTATTAATTAGCATCATTTTTATCAGGAAAAAGCCTCATTTGCATATACTTTCAACACACTTATTTGGCTTTTTCCTGATAAAAATGATGAAAAGAAAGAAAAATGATATTTAAGTCAAAGTTACCGAACATACTTGTCTTTATAACATTTCAGGAATTTTCTTTAATTTTCCTGACATGTTTCGACGGTGCATCCGTCATCGTCAGTGTACAATTTTTAAAATCTCCATTGAATTTATAAGGCGCTCAAAATTACAAGGTTCGTTACATTGCGTTGGCAATATTATGAGCTAAAAAGTTTAATTCCAGCGACTTACAGGGAGAGTGTCAGACTTATGTGTTTCACCTGCTGATTGAAATTGGGTTTCTTCCATTTGAGCTACATTGATTCCTGAAGCCTCGCTTGAAACTTAGTAGCTGGATAGTCCAGGATCTGGAAAAAATCCGATGCACAGGATGCTCGACAAGTGTCTGAACTCAGTAGATGCTTGTGAACGTGCGAACATCAATCCCAAATTAAGTACATGCGCTCTCGTGTGGAGAAGTGTGTAACAAGCAAAGTTTGCACACGAGATTTCATACACCACACGTGTGCGTAGTCCTTTAGAGATGACATCTTTCACACTAAAAAGATCCTTGATTGCGATTTTAAAAGCAGACGATGGCGGATGCACCGTCGAAACATGTCTGAAAAATTAAAGACTTTTATGAATTTGACGAAATTTCAAAGTGTTGTACTTGTGAAGGAAAGCAGTATGTTGATATGAACTTTTAATTAAGATTGACCTTACTGTGCGTAAAAAATATTTTATTCCCTTTGTTTAGTTTTGGAAGTTTGATATCGTTAAACAAGCCAGTAACTGAATGCGCTAGCGACTACCATCATACGGCCCATCTTCTTCCCTTAGATAGATAAACCAATTAGAAAGCAAGATTGAATGCAGGGAAACAAACTTTAATATCGGTCATAACATTACAGCCACAGCTCTGTCAATCGTTAAATGAATTGCCCATGTTGTTCTAGACAAACACAAATCATGATTGAACATCAACGTTAAGGAATTTTCGATAAAATTTATCTGTGACAACTTAGCTAAGTCATAGCTAACAAGCAATGAAACCATGCAACAATGGACTGTTTGCGCCGGCAAACGATTCTTCCTCCCGAAAATAAAGCTTGTCTTGCTCATTGTCTCGACAAAACGTTGACTAATCCCATTCTAAGGGAACAAATGAGTCAGGAGAGTATCGCAGAATGCAATAAGCCTGAACTGAGCAAAACATTTGCACACTTGTGGGTAACCACCACAAGGATGCCAAATTGGTGTTATTCAGTTGGACAAGCGTCTGAACGATGGCGTCACAAACGTTTAACACGGAAATCTAAATCTTCTGTCGATCAAAATCGATTTCTTTCTGTGACAAAAGGTTTTCCAAAACCTGTTTTTTAAAGGAGTGGCGTTCTTTCTTTCTTTCTTTCTTTCTTTCTTTCTTTCTTTATTTATTTTCTTTACTTGCGTTTGTCTTAGAATGACCCCAAACAAACTGGAAAATAGTTAATTTTAACTCAGAGTAGGTTACACGAAAATCTAGACTGAAGATTCGGAAATCGAGTGGTTTCTTAATTGTGCCATTTTGACTGCTCTATTCACACGTCTGCTTCAATTTCCACCTAAACGTGATACTTGTACCGAGCAACTACCCACCCTTTTTGAGGCCGACATCAATGATAATTTCTTCGTAAAAGTCGTAAAGATCGAAGACTTGCATCAAATGTTAGGAAATTAATAAACATCAGTCGGTTTTAGCTAAAAGCCTTGGAAATGTAATATTCACTTAATTTATTACTCAAGTTTTCTCGGTTCCTTTTCCATTCTTTTCAAGCAACAGCTAGAACAAGATATTTCAAAGGTCCTTACCAAGTTTCAGCGAGTTTCGTCTGTCCGCTGTTGAAAATTTTCGTCGGTTTTGCACACCCTTGTTAGTCAGTATGGATTATTTGATGCCGTGGGGAAGCAAGTGTCGAGTTCAAATTCCTCACAATTTATCCCATCGGGTACCCGAGTATAGAAGAACAACGTACGAACGAAACACGCAAAGATTTCGACGGGACCTTTCAAACATGCCGCTTCAGTTGCTGGCTAAGAATAATGCAAAAGAAATCCAGTCATCTTGACCAACTTGGAACACTCAGTCCATCAACAAAAACGAATCTATCTTCAGTGCGTGCTAAAATCTGAGGCAAGTCTTCGCTCTATAATTAGAACTTAAGACATGTATCATTAAGGAGGTAGTTGAGGCAGACGCGCGACGTGAACAGTCTTAAGAGTCAAATTTGCTTGCACGACAAATCAAAGGTCCCCAGGATTTCCATACAACTCGCTGCAAGTAACCGCTAACTATTTCCACGCTTGTTTGCTGTCACTGCAATCAAAGAAAACATAGGAAAACCTTTTGTTACAGATAGAAATGGATTTTGATCGCCATAAAATTTAGTAGTGTATGTGATTAAGTGTATGTTACTTGGAAATGGGAAATGATCATGACTGAAACACCACACCAGTACAACTAGCAACACACTAGTAATATACGGATACCTACTACAGATAGGTACGGATAAATACGAGTGACATACTGTCCAATACAACAGCATCTAAAGATAGACATGAGTAACATACGAGTAACACTAAAATACATACAAGTGTTAAGAACGTACCCTCAGTTAAAAAATCTGTGTACTGTGGATGTGTAAGCATCCTCAAAAATAGCAAACGGTTTGTTGAAAAAACAGCTTCTTCCACAGAGTTTGAGTTACTCGTTCCTCCCATTAATGCCGGTGAACTGTTAAGTGACCTTTCTTGGTGAGATGGAAGATGCCGCGGCAAAGTGAAAGCCCTTGGAGCGTTGAATTGATTTGTTTTCAACCACACAATCGATCCAAGTTTGATGCTTTTCCTTTTCGCTCTTCCCTTTATCACTTGAAAATTCACCCTTCCGGAGTATCTTTTGAGAAGTTCTTGATTTTTATGCCTTTTACACGAATAAAAAGGCAAACTTCGATGGAAGAAGATAAAGTTGTTTTGATCAAAATGAAGAAACCAACTGAATGTGAAATTACGAGCAGCCAAAAGCGCGCGAAAAATTAAGCCTCGTTTTGGTTTGGGTGTCCCACACCTGACTTGAGCCTGCGATCCAATCGAAAGTAAGTATGTAGTTAGTGGTCAACTTCAAAAAAACAGCTGACCTCGATGAGGTCTTAACTTGAGCCCGCGATATGGTTACGTGACACTGGTCAGCGGATACCTTGTTTTGACAGGTGTCAACTGGCTATAAGATGGATGTGCAGTATCAAAGACGTACGCTGTAAACTAGCTGGTCAGCTGGGACAGGTGGAGTATGGCCGCCATGTTGGATTATTATGGTTATTATTAGGATATTATTAATTATTATGGCACCGTCGTCGTCGTTGTCGTCGTGCGTACGCGCCCACGAACACTACCGCTAGCCATGATTACCATGAGAAAAGCAGTTGACGGGTTTCTATAGGTATGGTGTTCTGCTTCGCAGCCCTTCGGACCGCGGAGCTCCGCTATTACAATCATTTGCTTAACAAAGTCAGTAATTTTGTTTTTCAATCCATAGTTGCGACTTAGGGTTAGAATACCTTCACTTGCGAGTTCTTTAACTAATCAACTCTTCTGATATTATGTCAATAACTCTTTGACACGACGAATTAGGCGTCTTCTAAAATAACGCTAAAATGATTGAATGTTTCGCGTTCGATCGCTGCAACGGAAACTTAAACAGAAAAAAAGAAACTTTGAAAGACAAAATCCTATGCAAGTTAACAGTGGTGTGCTTCTGAGAGAGCTCAGTTCTATCTTCGAGAGTTGAACTTGTGTACCTTTGGTAATGAAGAGGACACACTGCGTTTTACTGATTATAACATGTTCATATTATTACGCGCGCTATGATTAGTCGAATCGAGTGCATTGTATCTCAACATTTGGAAACGCCCTACGTCACGTGCGTGTATTGTTAAATTATAATGCACGCAGGACACGTCACAAGTGTGTGCGCGCGCAAATCTCTGGGCATATTATTAAAAAAATTAAAGTAAAAGCAATAAAAAAATGTGTCATCTATTAATATATGATATTATTTGGAACATAAAAGCAAAATTTGGGTGTTGGAGTGTCGTTAAATTTCATCAGCTGACTTCCGAAGAAAGCTCCCGCAAATCTCTGGGACATTTTATAAAAGAAATAAAGAAAAAACTTGTTCCTCGTAGATTGTTGAGTAATATGAGTACGTCTCACGTGTTCTTAAAAATTCCCGTGTGCTTATATAACTCAACAATGCACTCGGAACATTTTTTATTTCTTTAATAAAGTACCTTAAACTGAGTTTATAACTAATTTACCAAAAGCTACCCATTTATTATTAAGTTGCTGAATGCGGTCACGTACAAACACATTCCGATATGTAACAGCAGCAGCAAGGGGGGGATGTTGAACTCTGTAAGATTCACAAGCTTTTGAACCGCTAAACATACCAGCAAGAAGTATACCTCTCATGGCAGTATTGGTAACATCCCTATTTTCCACCGGAGGGGTCGCTGGATCCACCGCACACAGTTTTGGTCTCTCGCATCCCGTGAGAATCTAACGATATGTTGCGCTAATGCTTTTTTTATTCGCTAAGGGAACTAGTTTCAACATAGTTAAATGGCTTTGGAAAAACAATATCAAAAGAAAGGGAGCTTGAATAAGTTTTCCCACCGAAACGGGCGTGAGTTGAGTTCTAAGCCAATGCAGCACAAACACAGCATCACTTGTCAAGTCTCCTGAGAGTAGTTGTTAGTACACGTAAGTATTAACGTTGTGAACCTTTCTAGTTGAGATAAAAAAAAAAAGTCAGGTTACTTCTAGAGTAAATAAAAACAAAGAAAAAAAATCATCAACAAAAACGTTTGTATAGTAAGCAAATATAGTCGAAGCAATTTCACCAGTTTTATTTTCATCCACTGTTGCACTGGCTACGTTTTTCAGCAATGATGAAATCATGCTTGCCCATCATGTTTTGCGGTCGTTTTGGTCACCTTATATTGAGCCAGTACACCGCTTCTCTGTTTCAACAATGTTTCAAAACCTTTTTTGAAACCTAAATACACAATAAAAATACAAAACGTAAAGACGCTACATGTAGGGAAAGCAGTTATCGCACTAAGTGTTAATTTTTATCAATTGATCACTCGATTACTTAACAAAAGCAGTTGGAATTCCTTCTACGTTTTTAAACGGGTTATACTGTTTACAAAGATGAGTTTCTTTCCTCCGAGCATACTTACGCTTGTTTTGTGTTGACAATTCAAACATTCCCTCAGCTGAAGATATATTATAAATAAACTTAATATGTTATTTAGTTATTAATGGTGCTATGTTATTTCCACTTCACTAAGCAAATCAAGGAAAGTAGCATGAAAATGGTGCATCTCTGTGCGAAAGCGTGTTTTCTCAGTTTGTTGTCAGTTTTTAAGCCAAGAGTTTGGAAGCACGTTAACAGTAATATTAGTTCAACCGTTGAACAGCAAGTTCTGTAGCTATTCGAGGTTTTGGCAGACTTAAGCCGAGGGATTGTTTTAACCGCAGTCACGCAAGATGCACCTTTACGGGAACCGGGTCAGGTGTTACGAAACGATTTACAGGAGAATGATTTTTTATGCCCAGCGCTTTTTTTTATCTGCCAAATTGAGACGTTTTTTTTTTTTCAACTCTGAATCGCACAACTATCAGAGAAAAGGCATGCATCTACCATATTCGGAACACCATCATTTCCCGCAGGATCCACTGCACTTTGCTATCACTGGCATGTCATTACAATAATACGAGAGGGGTGGGGGAGCGACGGGTGGGTACGCATACCCCCCACGGGCCGCGAAAGTCCGTTTACTATATACCAATCATTAAAAAGAACGTCTAGTGGCTATTCGGAGTTTGATTTTCTACTCATAGAGGAGTCCTCAATTTTCGATGGAATCCTTTTTACAGGACTGTACGCCCGACTTGCATTTGCTATTCATATGGGATTCTTCTGGCTGTGAAATAAAGTCAAGGTTCAATTGGGAATTTCTTACCTTGTTTTATCTTTGTTTTGTTTTTTTCTTGCTTTAGTTTAAAGTGCCTTTCGTTTGTCTGATATAAGAACGCCAAATAATCCACAAATATGGTTCCGTATGAATAGCGCGACTGCGAACTGTTCGTTCGGGAGTCCAGACTTTCGAACCAAGTCATTATACTCCAAGTTTGTTTAAAGCTTGTGAGAAATTGTCTTTACGAATATTCAGCTTACTTTAGTGTTCTGTTAGCCAGTCTTTGAACGAGACGTAATATTTCAGTGAGTTATGCTGTGAAAACATTTTGTGTCGCGAAATGTGTTGTTCGCATACAAGAGTCATAGCCGTGATGCACAGACTGGACAAATTAGTCTGATTTAAATAAACAGATCTCACTGAAATCGCCTAATGCAGGTAAAAAAATATTGAATAATTCAGAACAACAGGCATAAAAAACTCCTTAGCAATTCGGCGAAAGTTGAGGACTCCCGTACGAGTAGAAAATCAAAATCCGCGTACGGGAGTGCCGTACGAACAGCCATTGCGTGAAAAAGAAAGCGCGGAGTAAGTTATTACTAAAAATGTTAACGCAAAGTAACTGTAGTACATGCATCCTGACTCGCTAATTGTGTAGTTTGAAATGAAACCCAATTTATTAAACCGTTTTCATTTTATGTCCGCTATGCGATCTCCCTCTACGTCGATACTATATTAAATTGCATGAAGACTATCTGGGATACAGGTCGAAGCCAAAAGATTTGTTACACAATTCCAGCCACCAGCTGCGAATGTGAAAGGAGCGCAAGTGCTCTAAGACGGCTCCAAATTTACAACAGAGCCAGCATAGCTCAAGGAAGGCTCTTTAGTTTATGCGAAGTGGAAGATTTATTTACCCAGAAGCATTCAAGGAGGCTTAATTGAACTTGGCACACTACTCAACCATTAAGCCCCAAATTCATTTCGAACAAGAAATTTTTCTTAAATATGGACGTTTTTAGGTTTGACCTTGCCTTTCTGATTTTCTATGTAAAGTCCTTCAAAACACACTTTTTCAAACTGATTTCCCCGGGGGGCATGCCCCGGACACCCCTAGAAACACGCGCCTACGTACGACGCTCGTAAATTCCAGCCCTCGGTGCTGAAACGCACCTCCCCACGCAAAAACCTGTCTACTGGCCTGCAAAACATTTGTTAAAATAGAGGAACTTGACTAATTTGCTTCATTTCACTTCAACTTTTATGGTGCTACCTCGCAGGATATATTTTGCACAATGTCAGCGGTCATACAGTTTAGAATTACTAACAATAATATGATGCTAAGGAGTCTTGAAATGCTCCTGGTATACGACTGAAGTTCAAAGCCAGTGCAGAATCAAAATGGTATAACTTGCCAGGTCTCCTAAAAGTGAACTTGTTTGTGCAGGTGTCACTAGATTGTAAACATTTTTGAAATTGAACATTCAGATAGCATGACGAATAAATGCAATATAGGGAACATACCTAAAAGCCGGATACTTGAATGTAATCGCTGTGTTTAGCCCTGGTCAGCCGTTTGTCTATAATAAGTTAACACTCAAGTAGACTCACATCGACCTCAGGTCGATGCCAAAGTGAAAGGCCTTATAGTTCTTCACTTTTGGACGAGGTATGTTTGTCAATGATGTAGTTTGGTGGTTGAGGTTATCTTCCTTGCGATATTACGTCAGTGTGCTGTTTAAATTTTAGCTTGTCTGTTTCAACACTGTATTAAACTTTTGTGAAAACTAAATACACGATTAAAAAAAAAACTTAATCCTGTGTAATGCTGTAATGTAATCATGCGGGAAAACGATCATCATACTAATTGTAATTCCATGGCTCACGAGAGCTTTTAGGACGGTTTCTATTATTTTATCCGCGCCCTATACTCTATAGAAAGAAGTTTTTTTTCTCCCAAGTTTTCACGATTAATTTCCTTCATAATTCAAACTTACTGTAAGCTTAGGATATATTGTAAATAAAGTGATATAGTTCTTTGAGATTTTTAGTTATTTTCACGTCATTAAACAAGTCAAGGAAAAACAATAATATTGGTGCATTTTCATGTTTGTTCAGTTCTTGGTCAACTGCCAACTCAACAAAAGAATAATTTTAAGTAAATTTGCTGCAGATTTGATTTTCAGGAAAGGTTTGAAAGCACATGACAAAAATGTTAGTTCGACAGTTGGATAGCAAGCCGGCTCTGCTTTCTTCTATTGCGTCTTGGCTACACGTGCGATAAAAACGAAAACAAAGCACAAAATGTCTGAATACTGTATTTATCCTTCCAGACAGTGAAAAAAACAAAAAACAACAACACAAAAGAAAATTGCGTCTAAAGACTTTCATTTAAATTGTTCCGCTTTTTGGTTTAAATGATCAATATAATAGTTAATTGTCATGGCTTTGAATGCCGATGCCGTCGTCTCTTCAAGGTCAGTGTCGCCACGTGTGCATTTTCAGGCGACCTGTCCCCGCGACAAACTAAAAATAAACCCTTCGGAAAGCGTCATTTACAACCCCCCTGCCCATGATCTCCCAATTGCCATACAAAAAGGATGTGGTACAAGCGCGAAAGAAATATCAGCCAGAAGATTTTGCCGCATGGACCATCTATAGGGGGAGGGGTGTCCATATCTCAGCCTTAAAGGAAACCCTAAAAAACATCTTCTGAACAAAACTTAATGCCCCAAAAATCTAATGCTGAATTTTGGGGAAAAATAAACCAAGAAGGCAAAATGATTGTAAGGAAGAACACTAGAAATTGAATGTTCATGTTTGTGTAGCGTGTTGGACGATCGTCGTTGTGGCACAAATATTTATGACTGTGCGAGAAACCTTTGTGTAGCTTGTTGATGTTTAAGTGTTGGTTACGGATGCAATGTAATGCGAGCCTATGAATGGATGTTGTTTTCTTAAATAATATTGCCTGTATTACATTCGTAGTTTTACCCTCCCAGGGCTACCTGCTGCAAGATTCTTTTCACCACGACCCTTTCCACAAATTGGTAAAAGGTAACAAATATTAAAACAATCCATAAGAATAATCTGTAAAAGGTAAAAAAGACACACACACTGAGACAGATCAGCTGTTACCTAACGTACCTTAAAATACAAGAATTAGAAACGGTACTACAATAAGAAGTTAACTAGTGGTGCACCACCCTCGACTTAAAGATGCCAACTCTAGGTCCGGAACAAGCCCCCAAATGGAGGGAATTCCACATGTGAAATATTCTTTTAAGAAAAATACATTTAAATACATTCGTCCTAAGATATTTCTTTTTGAGGGTAAACTAGTCTCACCTCAAACTCACCTCAGGGAGATTAACGATCGTTCTTCGAGTACCACAAAAAATATCCCTACCAGACAGAAATAGAAAGGTCAACTTCTCACTCGAAGAAATTCAACTAAACGTGGGGAAAAATCTTGTCTATGGTGAGCAGTTTTTCAATTATTTCTACCCCGTGTGTTTTTTCGCATGCCTGGTATACTTGGATGGAAGCGCGCTGTATTTTCCTTCTTAATTCACCCTGCTTATAATACGGTTACACTTACAACGTACTCACATCGACCTTAGGTAGATGAGAGACTGAATGGCTCCAAAGTCGCTGCAGTCTCTACGATTTCAACGATAGTTTTGCGTTAGTTAACTCGCATTTGAACTGGTTATGTTTGATGTACCTTGCTTGCGTCATTGCGTCAGTATACTCGTCTACCTTTCCTGTTCCAAGAATGTTTCAAAACTGAAACACTGTAAGCCAAGCTTTTTCGAGTTGTTTTACCAAATACAGTTAATAACATACCAACCGTTTTACTTTAAGGTCCGTTACATAGGAAGCTTTTCCAGCATTACACAGGAACGCGTGAGCGCTATAATTAGACGATGTTGTAAAAAATACATATCAAACTAGTTTTCTCTTCATTTAGGTTTAATTTAGGTTTCATGTTTCATTTAGGCTTCATGTTAACTGTGAAGGATGCCATCCCTAGTAGGCTTCGTCCAGGCGTCGTGTGCAAATTTTCTTGTGCAGACTTTCATGCCTGCTATGTCGGTGACACATCTCGACATTTTTCCACACGTGGCCTTGAACCTAACTATCAACAGGAACCCACACATCGCAAAACATCTACAGAATTCTAGCATTGCCGCGCTTTAAGTTGCTGCAATTGCTTTCATGTAATTGATCAAGCCGGTACTAACTTCCAGTCCAAAATGCAGGAGGCTTTACACGTCCTGTGGCGAAACCCTTCCCTTAATCAGCATTTTCGAGAGGCTAATTTAATCTTTGTAATCCGCACGCTTTCTTCTATGAATTGTATACGTACTCATTAGCATTTACTAGTTATCTATAGTCAAATTTGCATCTCCTGTAACGCTGGCACCGAAGAAGGCAGGCGTTTCTGCCGAAACATGTCTGCTAAATTGAAAACCATCGTTTCATATCTAAAACGTATTGTAACTTTCCTGCCGTGTAGACCTTTTGATAAAGATGACTTTCTTTTCTTCAAGTATGATAATGCTTATTTACTGTTGACATTTCAAATGTACTGTTTGCTAAAAATATTTTGTAAATAAAGTTCGCTAGTTCTTTGTAATGCTTGGTTGTTCACACTTCACTGGGAATACCAAGGATAGGAACATAGCTAACATGAATTTTTGCGTGTAAGCCCTTTCATTCAGTTTCGGTCAGCTACTAAGCAAGGAGATATCTGCTAAATTTCCTGTAGGTTTCATTTTAATGGAAAGGTTAAATAACCCTCTTGACTACACGTGCGTTAACAAAAGATGACAGAAAGTTAATTCTCACACTGTGTGATTCTGGCTTTTTTCCTGACTGATTAATATGGTACATTTCCTGATTTTTTTTTGAAGGAAGATGCCACACGTTTACTTGCCTGTCGTTTACTTTCCGCTGTAGTGATAATTCTGATGTAGCCTTGCAAGTTTGTACCAGAAATGCTACTACGCAAGCTTTTGCCATTATGACTCGTAGTGAACCACATTTTTTACTTTTTGGAGGCTTGTAAAATGGAGCAAATTGGAATAATCACTGTTTGCGAAGGGTCTAATAATAAAAGTGTCTGAAAATTAATAGTCTCACTGATTTTCTTGTTCGGTCGATGAAGACAATGGTTTGGATTTACCTTCCCTTTCTCAGCGACATAAAATTTTCTTTTCTCCTGCCTACGCCAAACCAAAGTTAACAGAAACAAATACAGTACAGTCTTTTGAAATGACACAAACAAGCATTTATTTTTTTTTTCAATTTACTGTTTATCTTCAAAATAATCTTAGAAGTACATATTGCATCTGAAGTAAATATACATCGTTCATCCTTTCTCGCCCATTCTTATTCCCAACGCAGAGCCATCATCCTCTCCCAATGGTTTGCCGCTCTCTCCTCATTGGAGGATTCAAACGTCCTTAGTGAATAATTGTCGCCAAGGTCATCGTGCAATTTTAAGACTTGTCTGATGAAAGGGGTCTCGCGATCAACGGGTTGTTTTGCGGGTGGTGACATTGGCACTGAAGCCTGTTGTTTAACAGAATAAAGAGAAGGAATGAGAAATGTGCAACGTTTTAGATTTTTATGTGCGTATGTAGTAAGAGTAAGTTCAAGTTTGAAGGAGTTTTGGAAGAAAATGATAGTTTTTGAAAAGTAAAGTTCACTAAATGAACACTCGCCGGTGGCAGTTCTAAAAAGTGTGCAACCTTCTCTTTGCTTGACGTTGTTTTATTGCGCAAATTGGAAAGGTTGGAAAGAACGTTTATTTTCGTCTCGTCCGTGAATCCAAAGTAGTTTGTTAAGAGATAAAAACAGAACAGTGAAGATAATTTCAAACAATTTTGTTCTGTTTTTATTTATTAATAGAGCTTTGAGTACCTGTGAAAACACATGCTCTCAGCGTGGCCACCGAAGGCTATATTTCATTTCAAGCAAATTAAGAATAAACTAAATGATTGTATAAAATGGATGGAACTTGAAGCTTAGGTATTAGTCCCAATCCCAATCCTTTAAAATTTTAGCAGAACCGCGCAAAAGATTCAGAAATGTTTGTTGAGTTCTGTAAACAACATTAAGAAAAAAAAAAAGAGTTAAACCGTGCGGTAGGTAAAAGGAAACAACTTTGACTAATTCTTGGCACTATATCACTTGTTAGAATGAAGTTTACAGCGAAAATAGTTTTCCCAAATGATTGTTAATATTATTCTTAGTATTAGTATGGGTCCGCCTTCTTGATGTTCCACATGAGGGCACCAACATGTATGACCTCCGTAAAATTCGGTAAACGAACTCAACCAGCAAAAAAAAAAAAAAAAAGGAAAAAAAGAAAAGAAAGTAAAGAATTTTTGCGAAAATGTGTTCGTCGAAGCTAAGAAAGTATTAATTAGCATCATTTTTATCAGGAAAAAGCCTCATTTGCATATACTTTCAACACACTTATTTGGCTTTTTCCTGATAAAAATGATGAAAAGAAAGAAAAATGATATTTAAGTCAAAGTTACCGAACATACTTGTCTTTATAACATTTCAGGAATTTTCTTTAATTTTCCTGACATGTTTCGACGGTACATCCGTCATCATCAGTGTACAATTTTTAAAATCTCCATTGAATTTATAAGGCGCTCAAAATTACAAGGTTCGTTACATTGCGTTGGCAATATTATGAGCTAAAAAGTTTAATTCCAGCGACTTACAGGGAGAGTGTCAGACTTATGTGTTTCACCTGCTGATTGAAACTTTCTTCCGTTTGAGCTACATTGATTCCTGAAGCCTCGCTTGAAACTTCGGAGCTGGATAGTCCAGGATCTGGAAAAAATCCGATGTACAGGATGCTCGACAAGTGTCTGAAATCAGTAGATGCTTTTGGACGTGCGAAGATCCATCCCAAAATAAGTGCTTGCGCTCTCGTGTGGAGAAGTGTGTAACAAGCGTTAAGGCTTGCACACGAGATTTCATACACCACACGTGTGCGTAGTCCTTTAGAGATGACATCTTTCACGCTAAAAAGATCCTTGATTGCGATTTTAAAAGCAGATGATGGCGGATGCACCGCCGAAACATGTCTGAAAAGTTAAAGAAAGTTATATTGTTTTTCGACTATCGATATTGTTGCTGCTCAGCAGACCATTTTAAGAATTCTAATACTTCGGACTTTTATGAATTTGACGAAATTTCAAAGTGTTGTACTTTTGAAGGAAAGCAGTATGTTGATATGAACTTTTAATTAAGATTGACCTTACTGTGTGTAAAACATATTTTATTCCCTTTGTTTAGTTTTGGAAGTTTGATATCGTTAAACAAGCCAGTAACTGAATGCGCTACCGACTACCATCATACGGCCCATCTTGTTCACTTAGATAGATGAACCAATTAGAAAGCAAGATGGAACGCAGGGAAACAAACTTTAATATCGGTCATAACATTACAGCCACAGCTCTGTCAATCGTTAAATGAATTGCCCATGTTGTTTTAGACAAACACAAATCATGATTGAACATCAACGTTAAGGAATTTTCGATAAAATTTATCTGTGACAACTTAGCTAAGTCATAGCTAACAAGCAATGAAACCATGCAACAATGGACTGTTTGCGCCGGCAAACGATTCTTCCTCCCGAAAATAAAGCTTGTCTTGCTCATCGTCTCGACAAAACGTTGACTAATCCCATTCTAAGGGAACAAATGAGTCAGGAGAGTATAGCAGAATGCAATAAGCCTGAACTGAGCAAAACATTTGCACACTTGTGGGTAACCACCACAAGGATGCCAAATCCGGTGTTATTTGGACAAGCGTCTGAACGATGGCGTCACAAACGTTTAACACGGAAATCTAAATCTTTTGTCGATCAAAATCGATTTCTTTCTGTGACAAAAGGTTTTCCAAAACCTGCTTTTTAAAGGAGTGGCGTTCTTTCTTTCTTTCTTTCTTTCTTTATTTATTTTCTTTACTTGCGTTCGTCTTAGAATAACCGCAAACGAGCTGGAAAATAGTTAATTTTAATTCAGAGTGGGTTACACGAGAATCTGGACTGAAGATTTGGAAATCGAGGGGTTTCTTAATTGTGCCATTTTGACTGCTCTATTCGCACGTCTGCTTCAATTTCCACCTAAACGTGATACTTGTACCGAGCAACTACCCACCCTTTTTGAGGCCGACATCAATGATAATTTCTTCGTAAAAGTCGAAAAGATCGAAGACTTGCATCAAATGTTAGCAAATTGATAAACATCAGTTGGTTTTAGCTAAAAGCCTTGGAAATGTAATATTCAATTAATTTATTACTCAAGTTTTCTCGGTTCCTTTTCCATTCTTTTCAAGCAACAGCTAGAACAAGATATTTCAAAGGTCCTTACCAAGTTTCAGCGAGTTTCGTCCGTCCGCTGTTGACAATTTTCGTCGCTTTTGGACACCCTTGTTGGTCAGTATGAATTATTTGATGCCGTGGGGATGCAGGTGTCGAGTTCAAATTCCTCACAATTTCTCCCATCGGGTACCCGAGTATAGAAGAACAACGTACGAACGAAACACGCAAAGATTTCGACGGGACCTTTCAAACATGCCGCTTCAGTTGCTGGCTAAGAATAATGCAAAAGAAATCCAGTCATCTTGACTAACTTGGAACACTCAGTCCATCGACAAAAACGAATCTATCTTCAGTGTGTGCTAACATCTGAGGCAAGTGTTCGATCTATTATTAGAACTTAAGACATGTATCATTAAGGAGGTAGTTGAGGCAGACGCGCGACGTGAACCGTCTTAAGAGTCAAATTTGCTTGCACGACAAATCAAAGGTCCCAGGATTTCCATACAACTCGCTGCAAGTAACCGCTAACTATTTCCACGCTTGTTTGCTGTCTCTACAATCAAAGAAAACATAGGAAAACCTTTTGTTACAGATAGAAATGGATTTTGATCACCATAAAATTTAGTAGGACAATAGTAAAGCTACTCAGGCGTGAACCTTAGTGTTCGGCGAGGATCATGCGATGATCGAAACGTTCTTATTTGTTGGGGTAATTTTTGTATTTTACTTGTATGGTACTTGGAAA
>JAEMWC010000676.1:0-75000 GCA_016490735.1 Pachyseris speciosa
TCATCATGAAAAATTAAACCAAAACATTCGGCTATAAGCAGAGACCCATTTTTGTAGTAAACAATGTTTGTAAAAAGACAGTCTTCACAAAAAACACACTGATTGAAAGCAGTTTAATCACAATGAACAGCTAAATGAAATTAACTATATACCAGTAATGCTACTTGGCAAATGCACAAGACCATGTCATGAATATATAGAAGGATTGAAAAGTATAAGAAAGCAAGACTGACCTCTCGGGAAACATATGCAATTGCAAAGCGTTAACCAATAACTAATAAATATTCATTTCGGCTATTGAACTGAAAACAACAAATTACAGTTAACATGAATTTTAATGTGATCCTACCTAGTCAATAAAACTTAGTGCACTGCATTAAGTAAACAATCTGAGTTCAGAAACCTTTCTCAAACAATCTCGTGTTTGCAATCATCAAAGTCAATCCGTGAGCATGCCAAAAGCTCGTCGTATGTCATACAACCTCTCGTTCAAACTTAAAATTATCGCAGAAGCAGAAGCCGTCAAAAACAGCTCTGAAATCACCAGAGAATACAGAATCAGCGAGTCTATGGTCCATCGCTGGAGGAAGGATCAAGCTAATCTCTTCAACTGTCAGCAAAATGCAAGACAATTGGTCGCTTTATGCCAAAGTATCCTGAACATGATTAAAGGCTGCTGGAGTGGTTTACAGACCAGTGAAGTCAAGGTGGGTGCTTTTTCTCGTTGTGTGTATTTGAAACAAAAGAAATCGAAGTATCGTGTGACATGTATCATGTGACAAGATTGTTTACGCAGCCGTGGGAACCGATGATTCTCATTGGTCAGTTTGAGAAAAGCATCAAATTGTTCATTTTTTGAATCTTTGCATCTTTTAATGACATTTTTGCTTCATTTCAAACAGGAATTGCTGTCAGTGGATTGATGTTGCAGTTAAAGGCGAAAGAATTCTGTGATGATCCCGAGTTCAAGGCGTCCCTTGGTTGGTACCAGAATTGAAAATGGCGACATTCCATCAGCCTTCGCACGAAAACCACCTTCGCGCAGCATCTCCCCAACAATCTAGAAGAGCAAACAGTCAAGTTCCATCGGTTTGTCATGCCAGAAATGCCAGAATTCGCTGATGCAGAGGACGAGGAAATGGATGATGAATTCGACACAGACAGTGAAGACGACGAGCAGTAGGAACAGATCACTCCAACTACAAACAAATGGCTCTTTTAGGAGCCACCAGAAAATAAAAAAGTTTATGACCAACGTACTGTACCTTGAGTTTATTTTATTTGTTTTCGCTCGGCTTATGCGTGAATACATGCCCATTTGTCATTGTTCTAATAAGTTGAAAAAGTTTTGTTTTAGAAAAAATCTCGGCTATAAGCCGAACCCCCTTCTATAGCTGAGATTTTACCAAAAAATAGTGTGAATTTGTGTAAAAATCGCTCGGCTTATAGCCAAATAAATACGGTATATTACCGAAGCGCTACAATGGCCTTTAAGTGTATGACAGGCCATGCCCCTGAATACCTGTCTTCAAAATTTTTTAAAGCGAGCCAAGGTGAGCGGCCGTAGCACCAGAAATTCACAATTGTTGAACTTTGCACTTTTTAAAACCGCTAGCGGCCAAAGAACCTTTTATTATAGACTAGTTAATTTATGGAATTCTTTAGATTATTCTCTTAAACTGTGTGATTCAGTCACTGTTTTTAAAAATCGACTGAGGACCAAATTACTTAAAGAACTGTAATTTTTATATTTATATATTTTTATAATTTTTAGAACCTTATTTTAGTCATTCTTATTTTTAATTGTAAATAGGAACATATATATATATATATATATATATATATATATATATATATATATATAGAACAATAGGAAAATACGAACAGTAGACACAGGAACAATAGGAAAAGACAAACAGAAGAACAATAGGAACAGTTGGCGCAAAGCAACAATAGGGACAAAGGAAAAGAAGAACAATAGGAAAAGAGGAACAGTAGGCACAGAGGAACAGTAGAACAATAGGAAAAGAGGAACAGTAGGCACAGAGGAACAGTAGAACAATAGGAAAAGAGGAACAGTGGGCACAGAGGAACAGTAGAACAATAGGAAAAGAGGAACAGTGGGCACAGAGGAACAGTAGAACAATAGGAAAAGAGGAACAGTGGGCACAGAGGAACAGTAGAACAATAGGAAAAGAGGAACAGTGGGCACAGAGGAACAATAGGAAAAGAGGAACAGTAGGCACAGAGGAACAACAGGAAAAGAGGAACAAAAAAAGCATTTTTTTTTCAGCTCCAAATCAAGTTGGTTAGGTTACCATTTTTGAGATGCTCTTTCCTGCAGTGGAAACAATTTTGTCCAATCGATAAATTTTAAAACCTCGTTCCCAGGCCCTTACTCGTTTAGAACATGGCCAATTATGAACACTACCTAAGCAGTACTGAAAATAAAGCCTGAAAAAATTCAGGCTTGTACGGGATTTGAACCCATGACCTCTGCGATACTGGTGCAACGCTTGACTGAGCTAACAAACCATCTGGGAGCTGGTTGCTTTGTTGGTTCATCCACATATTAAATCATTAATTGGCAGTTCAAATATATGATTTTCATATATTCACCACTCACTGGTATATTACGAACCAACAAAACGACCAGCTCCCAGATGGCTTGTTAGCTTAGTTGGTAGAGTGCTGCACCAGTATCGCAGAGGTCATGGGTTCAAATCCCGTACAAGCCTGAATTTTTTTTCAGGCTTTATTTTTACTACTGCTTAAGTAGTGTTCATAACTGCAATGATCATTCACATATTAAATCATTAATCCGCAGTTCAAATATACGATTTTCATATATTCATTCTCATATATTCACCACTCACGGGTATATTACAAACCAACAAAATAACCAGCTCCCAGATGGCTTGTTAGCTCAGTTGGTAAAGCACTGCACCGGTATCGCAGAGGTCATGGGTTCAAATCCCGTACAAGCCTGAATTTTTTTCAGGCTTTATTTTCACTACTGCTTAAGTAGTGTTCATAACTGCGATGATCATTCACATATTAAATCATTAATTTGCAGTTCAAATATGTGATTTTCATATATTCTCATATATTCATCAGAAACTGTTGAGTGTTGGAAATAATAAAAGGTTTAGAATATCATCCAACCATTTTCTGATTTGCAAGTGCTCCAATTACTATGCATGACAAACAAATAAACAAAACAACAACTTTATTTAACCACGGGGTCCTTTTGACAGGTTGTGTGTTCGTAAAGAATGCATCAATCGGTGATTAGAAATATGATCCACATCTTAATTTAGCTGGCTTTTGAATTGCAAATGGTGGACACTTTGTTGATGTATATTACAAGTGGAAAATAAATTGTCGGGCAGTGTATCAGATAACCACCCTTCCTTTTAGAATAATTGGATTGGCTTAAAAAAATATTTATTCATCTCGATAAAAATACATTCATCATATTAACCTTTTCCTTTGATACAATGCAGATTGTTTTTATTGACGGTTTTACAAATCAAATCGAAATATAACAGTTGTCACCAGCGTTTTTGTAATTATGCAAGTTTTTTTTGCTTCTCAGTGGTCAGTAATAATTCTTTTGTTTCCAAAACAATTACACTAAAAAAGAACTTGTGGTTGTGAATAACAGTGGCCACATGCGTATACAATACGGAAGTTTATATGTAGATGCATCAAAAAGTGCTTTTATGTGTATTATGCTTGTATTTTGCATCTGCATAGTTCACTTATATCTGTAGTTATAGTATTTGATATTAAACAGTTAATTTGTCAAATTTTTATGTTCAACACCTTACCATTGCAAAATGCTGAAAGAAAAATCTGAATACTGGAAAGAGGCTGGTCATGTTTTACAAAATATTGAATTATTTATGTTTATATATGTTGTAGTTCAATTTTATCCCTGGTTCAATTTTTATTTTCTTTGAGTACAAAACAAAGGAAAATAAAATTCGAACCACAACATATACATGCATATACTGTACAATATACAATATTCAGGATTTTGACTGATAACTGTGTCATGCCTTGTGAGATTGTGCAAAAATTAAATTTGCAGTAGTGTCTATGAAGGGGAACAGAAACATACGCTTCATGATGAATAATGTTGAATCTCCTAAATCTTAATTAGACCTTCGATTTGAAACTTATCTAATTGGTGATAACATAACGTAACATAACATGGTGATAATTGTTTTAGGCACTGACAACCTTGGTAAAGAACTTTTCCAAGCAAATGGCTCCACATCTGATGGAAATTTTGCCACACATGTGGAACACACTGACGCAGAGTGCTGATCGTTATGTGCGTACTGTTGTTAATTACACTGATGATGCTGATGATCCAGTGGATTCTGATGGTAAATACATACATACAGTGTACATACATCACATTATTTACCCTCGGATTTTAGAGTAGCTTGTGCAGCTAATATCTACGAGCATTTAATCATCAGGTGAGAGATAGACCATCACACCGGGAACTACGTACCCTACTCTTTTCGAACAGTGTGTGGGTTCTTTTACGTCCCACGGAATCAATTATGAAGAGTTGTGAGACGGGGCCTACAGTTTATTGTCCTTATCCGAGAAGACTAGAAAGTCTAACCATTTGCAGATGTTATTACAAAGGCAGCACTTTCTCCTTTTCTCAATTAGTACATGTATACTCTAATTGTTCATAATATTCGCCAGAATTTTAAAATAACTAATACAGTATTAACAAGCCATAGGCTAAATAGGTTACAAAAGAGTAAAAAACCAAATGTTTTCTGCACTAAGCCATCTTGAGGAGATGGCTGATGTTGGCTTAGTGCCAAAAACATTCGGTTTTTGTATTACTCTAATAATGTTTTTTCTTGTTTATGACATTTTCCATTCCATGTTTGTTTTCAAAAGTTAAAAACGTTTTAAGTTGTATATCATTGTAGAATTATAGTGCCTGAATGATTTTTAAATCAGTTTTTAAAAAAAGATAGTATTTATTAACCTGCATGGTTGGTTTAGTGTTGACCAATGCATATGTCACCCGATATTTGTCTCAGCATGACTGCTGTTCGGTCACTAGACTGCCTTCTCTCGGCCAATACTCTACTGATGCTTGACTGACTTTTGTTTAGTTTTAACCCTTCAAATAAATAACATGTTTAAAGCTTTTTAACGTCTGCTCACATCACTCTCCTTAATCAATATTTTTAATCATCCAGCACCACAGACCAGCCTAATTTAATGATAAAGTTACTTCATTAATTTTATACTCTATGTAAAATAGCTGTTAATAGTTCATTGACTATGATTGACCAATCACAGTAATAACTGATAATAGTGTAAAACTGTTAGACAGAGAAGCAAAAAGATTACATGTGTACACAATTTAAAATAAACAAAATACTTGGGAGAAAATAAGGATCCTCCACATCATAGGTGAAAAACGTATAGTGCCCTATCATAGATTAAAACCTTTGGGCATTGCTCTAAGAAAGCTCTGGTCTCTAAGTAACTTTGTTTTGCTTGTACAGAAAAACGATTCGCCCAACCCTCTTGGTTTCTGTGTTCTAGACCTCAGACTAGCTGATGGTGTAGTAATCAAAATGGCCAACATTTGAGGAAGGATACTGGAGAACAAGTTGATACAAGTGCTCCCTTTGACTACACTGTTCTATTCCTTACAGCCACCGACAGCTGACTACAATAGCAATAGCCCATTTTGCAGTTGTTTATTCATTGACCTGGTCTTTGAGTGGAAGCGAGGCTAGAAGTGACCTTGTTTTGATACAAACCTCTGTCTTTCTCATGCAAATGTGGATTAGTTAGCATAAGAACAAAATGATTTACTGTAAAGACTCACAGATAAGCCGCACCTTTTTCTCAAAACTTGTCATTCGAAATCAGGGGTGCAGCTTATCTGCGAGACCATCTGGAAAAGGTGCCGCAAATTTCCGTGAATTGACATTTTTATGGAAAAGTACATTAATATATACTACATAATACTAAAACAGAGTATTGGTCATTGCTTTTGCAAGTTTGGTGGCTTCTAAAAGAGCCTTTGGTAATGCAAGTATTTGCTGATTTAAAGCTCACATTTCTGTCGCTGTTAAACAGTGCTAAACCTTCATTAACAGATTAAACATTTATGATCACTTTTCTTGAACAAAAGAACGTGACACCGCAGGGAATTACCATTACCCCACAAAATTGTTTACAGCATTGACTACGATTTGTAACTTCAATGGCAATTGATCCTCCATGAGTGAGAAAATAACATGCTACTCTCGAATATTCTTCTTTGCCGGTGTCCAGTCTTCCATCGTCCAAACTAAGGCGTGGCTACTAAGCTACAAACATTCAGAACGATGAATGCACAAAATTCTATGAAAAACTCTATTCAACGAAGAAACACCTGTCAACAAGTAAAAGAATAACGTCAATCATATGTCATAGTTGTGAATTTGATGTTTATTCTACTAAAGAGCTAAAATTGTGGCTAAACTACAGAATACAGGGCCAATTTTGTAGAGTTTTATTTTTAACCAGCTCGGTGGCTCGCCAGTCACGCGGCTCACCAGTCAACTTGAATATGGCTCGGCAGCTCGCCAGTGACTGCCGAGCCGGCGAGCCACCGAGCCACTCTCCATATTGGCTAAACTACAGAATACAGGGCCAATTTTGTAGAGTTTTATTTTTAACCGGCTCAGTGGCTCGCCAGTCAACTTGAATATGGCTCGGCAGCTCACTAGTGACTGCCAAGCCGGCGAGCCACCGAGCCACTCTCCAGTATATCTATGTCGATTCCTAAAGCACTAAAGCGACTGCCGAGCCATCGAGCCACTCTCTAATATATCTACTTCGTTCTTAAAGCACTTAAGTGACTGCCGAGCAGTCGAGCTACCGAGCCACTCTCTAGTATATCAACCTTGTTCTTAAAGCACTAAAGTGACTGCCGAGCCATCAAGCCACTGAGCCACTCGCTAGTATATCTACCTCGTTCTTAAAGCACTAAAGTGACTGCTGAGCCGTCGAGCCACCAAGCCACTCTCTAGTATATCTACCTTGTTCTTAAAGCACTTAAGGGACTGCCGAGCCGGCGAGCCACCGAGCCACTCTCTAGTACATCTACTTCGTTCTTAAAGCACTGCCGAGCCGTCAAGCCACTGAGCCACTCTCTAGTATATCTACCTCGTTCTGAAAGCACTCAAGTCGCTACCAAGCCGTCAAGCCACTGATAAGCGCTTATCCTCAAAATTTGGCCCTGTATTCTGTAGTTGCTCCAAAATTGTGGGTACAGCTTTGAAGTATTTACCGTTTCAATGTTGGTGAGTTTACGTTCGAAGAAGACAGACTTAAGACTCAACTTTGAATTTCTTTCAACTTTTACAATAAAAACGTTTTTCCAAAAGAGTTGCTAAAGTTGGGGTTCGGCTTATCTGTGAGTGCGGCTTATCTGCAAGTCTTTACGGTAAATGGCCATGTCCAAACTACTCAAACTGATAATCTTATGATGTCACCATAGCAACATACTCGTTACCAGACCTCTACCTTCCCAAATGAAAAATGTCTTATTTATTGCTCCAGGGTCTAACAGACTTTCTTATACTTGTGCTGTGTAATTTCCATATTCGCTCGCACCCTCTGAAGGAACATCAAGAGCAAATAGCACTTCTTGGGGAGGGAAACTCTGATTTTATCCTTTGGGAAGGTAGAGGTCTGGTAACAAGTATGGTGCTATGGTGACATCATAACTACTATCACAATGTGTAGTTCTGGCAGCACATCAACCCTGCAAAATTTCAACCCTGTAGACTTGGTATTTGCACAGACATTCCATATTTTGTGATCTTTCTTCATTTTGTACCCACCTTGTGACGTCACAATACCTCTAATTTGCATAAATCAAAATCTTGAATAACTCGGCAACCAAGAGTGCTATCACAATAAAATAAACGCCATTCTTCATCATTTTGAAAGCTCTTTCGAGCAAGCTAATGAAAAATTGTGTCATATACACTTTAAATGCTAATAAGTTGACCATAAATGCAAAAATAATCAAATAGTGATACTTTACTTGAATGCAAACTAAGATACTGTTAAGTTCCTTGGAATGCTTATCGATAAAAACTTAACCTGGAAATATCATATTGACAATGTTGCCTCTAAAATTAGCAGAATTGTTGGAATTATTTTACAATTAAGGCACTCCGTCCTTTTAAATACTGTAATCCAAATTTACCATTCTCTGATTTTCCCACATACATACTATGGAATTGCTGCCTGAGGCCAAGCTGCACAGGTTTATTTGAGGAAGATCTTTATTTTACAAAAACGAGCTCTTCGGCTAATGTTCTTTGCTGGTAATAGATGTCATGCTATTCCTTTGTTTGTCTCTGCTAATGTCTTACCCCTCAATATGCTTTATTTTGAAACAGTATGCTCTCTTCTGCATGACGTATCAACCAATTCTGCGCCTCAGAATATCTGTGATCTTTGTACCTATTCATCCGACGTTCATACATATAATACTAGATTTTCTGATGCTGGTAACTTATATGTTAATAAATCAAGACTGAGTATGCGACTTAATTCATTTTCCATTTTCGGTGCTAAGTTATGGAATTGTCTGAAGCCTAACCTGCGTAAGCATAAGAAAAAACCTTTCAAAAACAAAATTCACCAATTTTTACTTGCGGTGCTTGTTGATGAGGATGATTATGTTGATGCTCCGACGTTAATCTTAAAAATTGCTACTTATCATTAACCAAACTCTAGCTATTATTATTACTTCCTTATGTTCTATGTCCTCTTAAAGGTTCTTGCTCTTCTCGTGTAAATGCTAGCTATCTGTGAATGTATGTGTAAACCTATTTATTTATGAATTTATTCAGATATTTACTTATTGTTATTTATTTGTTTATTTTTTTTTTTACTTGATTTACTAATAATTTATTTTGCCTAATTTGATTGTGAGTTGCACAACCCACCTCGATGAGCTTTGCTACATGTGGGTTGTGCATTTTTCTAAATTGTATGTTAGAAATTATTGAAATAAAGTGAAGTGAAGTGAAGTGCATTTCAAAAACTCATAAAATCAATGTTTTAGAGCTTGTTGCCCCCAAAACAATACATTCAAAAGAAAATTCAAAATGAAACCCCGTTTTCTGGACTGGTCATACAGCATGTGCACTGAAAGGTAGTAAATTATCATAATTTGATTCATAACTTTCAAAGTGCACATTATTGAAATTATTGACAGAAAAGTTTCAATTTTGTGTCCAAGTTGTCATCTCAAACATGAAACTTCAGGAGGTGGTACACAGAGGACATGCCGTAAACTTTGTGTACTGTATTGTGATTTGAAGAATTGCAAAAATAAATTTCTTAAAGGAGCACGGTCACGATATTTTGGGTCATTATTAGAGATAACAAAGAGACAGGAATGAATGCAAATATGGTGAGGATGGTGAAGGATGGAGAAGATTGAAACTGATTACAAATCACCTTTTTCAAAAATTTAGCTTAAATTTTCAACGCTTCAAAGTCTACTAAGCCAATAGCTTTGAAATATGAGTTGAAAATACAAAATATGCCTTTGTTGCATCACAAAAGAGATTATGATCTACCATTAGGTAGGTGCACTTGTCAATGAGAAAACTCAGACACAAACTTGCTATTATGCAGTTCTCACTTGAACAACCAAAAAAATCTAACCATCAAGCGCTATCCGCTAATGAAATGGTAATCAAGATGTAAGTAAGTATGTATGTATGTAATTCCATCATCCACTAAGATCCTTGTTAAATTTCAGTGGAATCAACTCACAATTTTCAGAGATTTAAAGCTTGAAACAGAAACACCTACCCTTTCAATTCGATTCATGAATTTATTCATAGGCAAGTGTCCATACAGTACCTGACAGGAACGATGGGACTGTGGCACTGTAACAGTTGACAACATTTTGTTAACAGTTACCTCGACGTCTTTAGTATTATTTTTGGTTCAAGGGTCATGCTAAGCTGTTTTTTATTTGAAATTTAATTTTTAGACTGATTTCTCACTAAGCACCCAGTAAATAAGAACTTGATCAGCCTAAACCGCGAAATCATAGGGACGGAAGTGTCTTTGTTCATTTTTATTTATCCATTTCCTGAATAAAGTTTATTCTATCTTTACTGTATTGGGATCACATGTAGTATGGTCCAGCACATCATAGTGCTTTAAGTAAGAGATAGAATATGAGCGGGAGACCTTTACTATTGTGTAATTTTCCTTTCTTAGGAGAAGTACTTGGATTTGAGAATCTTGTGTTCAGTGTGTTTGAGTTTATCCATGGACTTATAGAGACACCAAAATTCAAGAAAGCTGTCAAGAAATGTCTAGATGAACTGATTTATTTTCTCGTCCTTTACATGCAAATTACTGAGGATCAGGTGAGGATATTATTTTTTTGTGTAATTTCATGTATTATGTCATATCCAGTGAAATGCAAAATTTCTGTAGAAGAAACCTGTTTGAAAATAAGATTAAAAATAAATTACATTTTTCCTGAAAAGCTTTCTAAGTATGGTAAGTTTGTAACATTTGCATCAGATATCCCAGGCACGAAATCAGGTAATAGCATCATGATAACAGAGAATAAACAAGGAAGAGAAAGTTAGGATCACAATCAAAGGCTCTTACGAGCATAAGTGGGCAATATTTACCTACACTGAGATCCCTTTACACACCCCTTGTGTTTTCCCACCTTGATTATACCTCTGAAATCTGTAGGCCGAGGTCTGTCTCTAAGATAAAGCTAGTGGAGGCGGTCCAACGATGTGCGACAAGAGTTTTCCTGCCCGAGCTAAGTTACAATGAGCGGCTCGAACGATTGAATCTACTTCGGTTGGTTTACCGAAGAGAAGTCGGAGACCTTGTAACTTTTTACAAACTAAAATGTGGTAGTTACTATAATTGCTTTATTCGACTCCTATTTTCAGTTCTGCTCCGTTAAGAGACTTAGCTCATTCTCAAGTAACAAACTTAGATTAAATTTAGTGAAAACCGAACTCTTCAAAGGAACTTTCTTTAATAGAATTCCCTAGAACCTTGTCAAGATAGATAGATAGATACTTTATTTTGCACAGGATTCATAAAGTTTACACTTATTTCCAATGAAGCTGTGCTGTAAAGTTAATCTATACAATCAGAAATAAGATAAATTAGTAATACTAATAAAAAGGAATCTAAGGTAATCTATAAAATTAAATTGTAAACTTAAAAATAGTAGTACTAAACTACAAATTCTAAATACTAATTACAAATACTAATTTAGGACATAACGTGTTACAAAAATCTACAAGTGTCGGACCAGTAATTGTTCGAAAATGAATTAATTGAGCTTGCACTTTTTGTGGCAGTGTTTAGGTAAAAGCAGCTGAGTAGGTAAAAGACCTGTAGCCAGACTTTGAAGTTATTTTTGCCATATGAAGATTGGATTTATTTCTAGTATTGTAATTATGAATGTCAGAGTTACGGGAAAATAAGTCACAAAGATAGGACGGACAAAAACCATTAAGGCATTTATAAACAGTAAGGCACTTATGAAAAGTCCAACGTTCAAATAGAGAGACCCAACCTAACTCACGAAATAAATTCACTGTACGCTCTTCTCTGGTCTTCTTATGAAGTATAATGCGTGCTCCCCTCTTCTGTAGCCTTAGCAATCTGTTGAGGCTGGAACTGTCAGCATTGGACCAAATAACGTCACAATATTCTGACAATGGTTGAATTAGAGACCGATTGAATTAAGAATGATTGAATTAAGACCTAATCAAGAAATGAAACAGTTAATTCTTTTTGTGGTCTTTTAATTATTTGCTTTGTTAAATTATTGCTGTCTGGTTTGCAGATTCAAGTATGGACATCCAACCCAAACCAGTTTGTTGAAGATGAAGATGATGACACATTTTCTTTCTCTGTTCGTATTGCTGCTCAAGATGTCCTACTGGTAAGTGTAATACTTCCTTTTTTTTATCCTTTCTGTAGTCGTTTGTGTTGTTCCTCCATCATTATGTTTGCGATACCAGTGCAGTTCACGGTGCGCTGGTATTGCAGAGGTCGTGGCTGCTAAAGGTGGGAGCAGTGTGCGCTCGCGATGCAAAACTTGTCCTTTCATTCAAAACACTGACAAAATATTGGGCCCTAAGCGATCTGTTAAGATCACTGATCGTTTCACGTGTACCTCAGCAAATGCTGTCTATTGCACAACCTGTACATTATGCAAAAAGTTATACATCGGCGAAACAGGAAGACGACTATGTGACCGATTCCGAGAACATCTACATGGTGTTGAGAAAGATGACAAAGATGCATCCAAACCAGTCGCCCAGTGTTTTAATCTCCGGCCTTTCCCTACATCAAGGTACCGCGGAAAGCCGTGAAATTCTCGAGCAAAAATGTATCTTTCAAATCGGCACTCTTAATTAATTTATTCCTGTTTTTCACGTTACCATGTTACCACCAATAGCATAGCTCCATATTTTGTATGTAAACCATACACAACCCACAATTCCTCGATTCGCTTTGACGAAGGGCTAACGCTCGAAACGTCAGCTTTTTGAATTCCTGTTTTTCACGTTACCATGTTACCACCAATAGCGTAGCTCCATATTCTGTTTGTAAACCATACACAACCCAGAATTCCTCGATTCGCTCTGACGAAGGGCTAACGCTCGAAACGTCAGCTTTTTGAATTCCTGTTTTTCACGTTACCATGTTACCACCAATAGCGTAGCTCCATATTCTGTTTGTAAACCATACACAACCCAGAATTCCTCGATTCGCTTTGACGAAGGGCTAACACTCGAAACTCAGCTTTTTGAATCCCTGTACGGTGGTCAATTTACACTATCAACTCTGTTGATAAACCAAATTTTCGTGTTTCACTCCCCCACCGACGCAGCACCACAGTTTCTTTAGAAACTAACCCCCTTAATTCATTTGTTCCACCATGCAGTTGTTTCGTCTGTCATTCAGTCAGTCAGCTATTTGGTCAGGCTCCAAGACTCTGAGACACTGAACCAGTCTCGACATGTCAATAAGTCAGCTTTCAGTCATTCACTCAGTAACTGGCTTAAGGAGTCAGGAAGTCAGTTACAGTAGTTCCATTTAGTCAGTTGTCCATTTAGTCAGATCTGCTTCTTAAAGGTGCTTAAAGATTCAGTTTCTCTAATATTGTCAGGAAGGCTGTTCCATAACATAGGACCATTCACAGAAAAAGTTCTTCTTCCATATAACAGCATTCTGCTCTAAAAGGTGGTTTAGGCTAAGGTATGATAAATATTTTGCCAGAGGTGTTAAAAAATAAAGTGAAATGAATTAAGGTGAAAAAGTCATTGATGGAAACAGTGCATTAGTCAGTCAGTAAAGACGTCAATGGGCCAGACATACATAGATACACCTACCGCATCAAGCATAAGGAACAATTGAATATTCTATTTAACCAAAGATGTACAGTAATTAACAAATAAAAAAGCCTTAACCGTGCTTTGTTCTGTTATAAGGCATGCAAGGAAATGACGAGAGCACTCAAGAAGTAGGAAGAAGCACGAGCCGTAGGCGAGTGCTTTTAACTACTTGAGTGCTCTCGTCACTTCTCTGAGTGCCTTATAACAGAACAAAGCGCGGTTAAGGCTTTTTTATTTGTCTTATAATATAGTTTTTCCCACATTTGTGGCTAAATTCGTTTCAATTTGTGAGAAAACTGATTGTACATGTTGCATCAACACTGTGTCTTGTTGTAAAAATTGTTTTTAACGGGAGGCTAAAACCTTGGAATTCGTCTCGTCAGTTCTGCGTGCTTTGTACTTCATAATTCAAAGATGACAGACCGCAAACAAATGTTGCTTCTAAAAATATCTGCATGTAATAACTGTTCATCAGTAGGATACCTAAAATGTGTGCAATTCCTCAATTGGTTTCGGCTCCATCAAATCCTATACCAATTGCAGAACATTTTAGGAGCAGCCACCCACACTGTGAGTACAGTTATTGACAATACATATTAGCAAGGAAAACAACGTAAAATAATAGGAGTACGTTAAATAATGAATTAAGTACACGTGAACTAAATAAGCGAAGCACACGCACAACTTAAGGAAAATTGCGCGCGCACACTAAAATGCAAGGAATGGAAGCAACATAGATCTCAAATTTGGGCGTCAGGATAATATAAAGGATAAAAAGTAACAAAGGATACCGCGGTGTCTCTCAACCCTGGATTGCTAATCTCATTTCCTGTAGTGTAGCACCAGACTTCTCAACGATAGCACCGTGGCGTTTCACTATGAAGAATTTAGTCAACGAGTTACGAAGCAGCGTAGATTTGAAGCCTTGGTGAAGGTGATGTGATGAAAGCCGGTGAAGTCTATGAATAAAATTCAATTTCGATGTGCAAATTCTAGCATATCTCACTAACTGAGGTATAAAAACACCATAGGCCGGATTGGCGGGAAAATTGCTGTCCATATGACGAAAATTGACAATCCGAAATGAGAAGTCATCCTTCTTGTCGTAGACGCTGAGATGAAAAGAAGTGTTGTTATCACCATTCTTTATTCTCGTGTCTAGATAACAAACTTCATATGACATCGAGGTAGTGTCCTTAAGTTCCAGTTCCGACGGGTAAATAGCGGTGATGTAATTTCCGAAATTCTCATTGTTGACGCTGAACGAAATCATCAATGTAACGAAAGGTGTTGCTAAATTGGACGGCTATGGTTTTATCTCATTCCATTGTTGTCAGCATGAAATCATACTCAAAGGTGTGAAGGAACAGATCAGCTAACAAAGGTGCGCTGTTTGTGCCCATTGGTATACCATTCACTTGCCGAAAAACTGAGTTTCCGAAGCGAACGTAGATATTGTCGATAAGAAAGTCAAAAGCGAGGCACAGTTCCCTACAGGCACACTCGCTTTCAGTGAAGAGATGCGCGAGCTATATTATAATAAGCACTATTGACCCACAACATTGCTTGGGTGCACATTTTTGAGAGCACTATTTTTGTCTTTGGTCAATAAAATTGTTTGAGTTACTGTTACTGGTTTTCAGGCAGTCGCTGCTGACTTCAAGAATGAAAGTGCAATTTCATTGACAAATGCGGTCAACAGACACCTGCAAGAAGCAAATGAGAGAAAAACCAAAGGTGACGTAAACTGGTATGTACATGTAATAACAACCAATACAGCTCCATGTGTCGAGAATGCTGCATCTTAATAGGTTTGTCTTTGCTTGGACTCAAACCTTGTATGTTATGTTGTACAACATTTGAGCAAGAAAGTCATCTTCTTGAACATGTTGGTAGCCAAACCACAAAGTGGTCTGCTGGCAAGAACTTGTTTACAGGTTTCAGTTCTTTCTCTCCTAGCTACTATGATAGGAGATTCAATTGAATTGCTGAGTAAACATTCATAACCTTTTCTAGGTGGAAAATACATGAGTCAAGTATGTTAGCAATGGGATGTATCAAAGCGCTCATCATTGACAAAGTTTCAAATGGAAAAATGTCTATAGATACGACGACATCTTTCCTTACTCAAGTTGTGCTAGCAGACCTTCAGGAATCAGGTAAGTGCATTAGTACCAAGTAGAACTAACCCTCCCTTTCCCACCCCCTGAAAGGGGCAAGTACGGCTGTACAATGTGTCTGAAAGACTTCATTGTAAACTATTATTTGACGTTTGAAGACTCTGAAACAGCTATAAGCTTAGCGTGGACAGTATTCGTATACAGAGGATATATCACTTTGCCCATAATCGACGCGCGAGTAGGTATGGGAATTATAAAGACTGCCCGTAAGTGAGTACCGAGAATTTCTTAAGACTGCCCGCAACAGGGTACCGGGAATTATAAAGACTGCCCGCAACAGGGTACCGGGAATTATAAAGACTACCCGCAACAGGGTATCGGGAATTATAAAGACTGCCCGCAACAGGGTATCGGGAATTATAAAGACTGCCCGCAACAGGGTACCGGGAATTATAAAGACTGCCCGCAATAGGGTATCGGGAATTATAAAGACTGCCCGCAACAGGGTATCGGGAATTATAGAGACTGCCCGCAACAGGGTACCGGGAATTATAAAGACTGCCCGCAACAGGGTACCGGGAATTATAAAGACTGCCCGCAACAGGGTACCGGGAATTATAAAGACTGCCCGCAACAGGGTACGGGAATTATAAAGACTGCCCGCAACAGGGTATCGGGAATTATAAAGACTGCCCGCAACAGGGTACCGGGAATTATAAAGACTGCCCGCAACAGGGTACGGGAATTATAAAGACTGCCCGCAACAGGGTATCGGGAATTATAAAGACTGCCCGCAACAGGGTATCGGGAATTATAAAGACTGCCTGCAAAGGGTATCGGGAATTATAAAGACTGCCTGCAACAGGGTATCGGAATTATAAAGACTGCCTTCAACAGGGTCTCGGAATTATAAAGACTGCCTGCAAAGGGTATCGGGAATTATAAAGACTGCCCGCAACAGGGTCTCGAATTATAAAGACTGCCCGCAAAGGGGTATCGACAATTATAAAGACTGCCCGCAAAGGGGTATCGGGAATTATAAAGACTGCTCGCAATAGGGTATCGGGAATTATAAAGACTGCCCGCAACAGGGTCTCGGGAATTATAAAGACTGCCCGCAAAGGGGTATCGACAATTATAAAGACTGCCCGCAAAGGGTATCGGGAATTATAAAGACTGCTCGCAATAGGGTATCGGGAATTATAAAGACTGCCCGCAATAGGGTATCCGGAATCATAAAGACTGCCCGTAACAGGGTATCGGGAATAATAAAGACTGCCCACAATAGGGTCTCGGAATTATAAAGATTGCCGCAACAGGGTCTCGAGAATTATAAAGACTTCCCGCAACAGGGTATCGGGAATTATAAAGACTGCCCGCTACAGGGTCTCGGGAATTATAAAGACTGCCCGCAATAGGGTATCGGGAATTATAAAGACTGCCCGCAATAGGGTATCGGGAATTATAAAGACTGCCCGCAACAGGGTACCGGGAATTATAAAGACTGCTCGCAATAGGGTATGGGGAATTATAAAGACTGCCCGCAACAGGGTATCGGGAATTATAAGGACTGCCTGCAACAGGGTATCGGGAATTATAAAGACAGCCCGCAACAGAGTTTCAGGAATTTATAAAAGGCCAGCAACAGGGTATCAGTAATTATAAAGACTGCCTTCAACAGGGTCTCGAAAATTATAAGGAGTGCGCGCAACTGGGTTTCGGGAATAATAAAGACTGCCCGCAACAGGGCATCGGGAATTATAAAGACTGTCGCCTGCAACAGGGCATCGGGAATTATAAAGACTGCCCGCAACAGGGAATTATAAAAACTACTAATTGATTCTTTGATTGACAATTTAATTTAGTTGTGATTTAAGTTTGTGATTGACACTTACTGTGAAAATCCGAAAACCGTGAACACTAGAAATATTTTGGAATGTTATTGTGTTTCAAGTGAAAAGCCGGTAATTAGTTTGTGGTTTCATGTTGCTTCTGATTGGTTGCTGCACAATGGGAAATGTCAAAATCAAATAAAAGTGTTCACGGTTTTTGGATTCGCACAGTAAGGATAAGGAACCTTAGAAGATCTTGCTACGCGCTCAAACTTAGTGGGAACTGTTACTAATTTATAGATAGAGGCAAAGATGATTTAAAGTCTAATGATAAACCATGTTGGATTTTCCTTTAGTGTCGCCTTTTCTTATTGGTCAGGCATTGTGGGTGGCTAGTCGTTTTTCTCCTCTTATGTCTCCACAGCTTTTAACAAGGTGAGTGATTCACTGAAGTTTCGATGGTCAAAGAACAAGTTTTGTATCTTTATATTTCAGGGAGTGTTAAGTAGCTTCCTGTGATTACAAAATAAACGATAAAATGTCCTATTTCCTGTGTAGTGTTTTCCTTATGATACACAACTGCAGTGGTACGTTTAGCCTGTTAGTACCTCAGTTTTACTAACCACTTTGGAAATCAGGGTTACATCTAAAATTAACATTAATTTAGGGAAGTAGTAAGATATTTGTCTTGATATGTGCTGACTGGATTTCTTTCCATTTCAATTCATTTCCAGTTTTATGGAAGCTTCAGTGGCCGGTCTTCAGTCCACGCAACTTGCGGCTGTCAGAATATCTGCTGTTAGAGCTGTGTATGAGTAAGTGGAACTGTATGTGGTGCTACATTATTGCCCTGCATTCGAGGTATACATGTAAGTCATGTCCACAGTGATCTGATCATTTAACAATTACTCATCATCATCATTATCATCATCAACAACAACCCCAGTAGCCAGTAGCACCACCATCACCATTGTCACCGTCATTATGAATGGGTTGGGTGGGTGGGTGAGATAAAATATGGACTGATAGCGGCTGCCAGAGACGCCTTTACAGGCTGACGTCCGATCTCACCCCAGAGAGGAATTGTAAACCGCCATGAAACTATGTGATATGTGCGGTATATAAATCCATTACCATTACCATCACCATTATTATTGCCACCAATTATCACTAGCAGACAATTCAGAAATCTTGACCCTTCCGTGTTTAGGACCGACTTGGCTCTTGCTCCCTGGTACACTATAGTTAATATAACTGATCCAAACGAAGCTTGGAATGTATGGAAGAATATGTTCTTGTATATTTGTGACTTGCATGCGCCTTATCGGCAAAAGAAGGTCCGAAACACAAGCTGTCCCTGGCTTACCCCGGACCTAAAGAAGTTGATGTTTGAACGAGACAAAATGAGAAAACTCGCATCAAGACTAAAATTGGAAGCGCTATAGAGCTCTGCGCAACAAAGTCAATACAGCTATTAAGCAAACGAAAGCGTTATATTTCAATTCCTTCTTCAAGGAAAAACTGTGGTAATATTAAAAACACATGGAAAGGGATAAATACCATTTTAGGCAAAACACCTCAGCGCACTAAAATTCATAGCCTTAAGACTGGCGATACCACTTACACGTCCGCTAAGGAAATTAGTGATGTACTAAATCAGCATTTCTGTGGCGTGGAGCCAATCTTAGCGAATGAAATTCCACAAACAGGTTCAAAGTTCACTGACTATGTTCGTCCGGTACCACATGGCTTTTCTTTAACTGAAACGTCCAACGACATCGTACTTAAATTGATCAAATCGTTACCGGTAAACAAGGCTAGCGGTCTTGATGGTATCTCAGCTAAATTATTAAAAGAGGCGGGCCCTATCGTCTCAGCATCCTTGACTTACATCATTAATCTGTCCCTAACTACGGGCATTTTTCTGGATGACAGGAAGGGAGCTAGAGTCTCTCCTATTCACAAGGGTGATGCCAAGACTTATCCAAATAACTACAGGCCGATATCCGTCTTACCAGTTGTGAACAAACTCGTTGAAAGAATTGTTTTTAACCAATTTTATGAATACTTAATGAGGCATGACTTACTTGCAAATGCTCAGTCTGGTTTTCGCCCCTGCCATTCCACTTTGACTGCCCTCCTCGACATAACTAATGATTGGTATTCTAATATGGATGATGGCTTATTGAACAGTGTGCTCTTTCTCGATCTTAAGAAGCATTTGACACTGTGGATCATGAAGTTCTTCTGCAAAAACTCAAACTCTCTGGGGTTGACACCCTAAGCTTAAAGTGGTTTCAATCCCACCTGAAAGGTCGCAAGCAGAAAACACATGTAAATGATGCATTGTCTGATTACTGTTACGTTGTGTGTGGTGTCCCTCAAGGATCTATTCTGGGACCCTTATTGTTCCTGGTTTATATATTAAATGATCTTCCGGAATGCGGCCTAGCCTCAACACCGAGACTGTACGCCGATGACGCATGTCTCACCCTTACTTCTCGTGATCCTATTGACCTTCAATCAAAGCTAAACAGTGATCTAAGTATAATCCAATCCTGGCTTCAAGCAAACAAACTTAGTCTGAATGTTAAAAAAAAAAAAAAAAAATACTCTGTTATTGCCAGTCAATATAAGATCTCCCATTTAGATCATCAACTCGATATGAAAATAGATGGGCATCAAATTGACAGAGTCAAGACCCACAGATACCTAGGGATCGAAATTGATGACACTCTAACGTGGCACTCTCTTATTAACCAGATAATAAAAAAAGTATCGGGTGGCCTGGCAGTTTTAAAGCGAGCTAAGGCTTTAGTATCGCGGGATACATTAATTAACATGTACAACGCTTTTGTTGTACCCTACTTTGACTATTGTAGCCCTGTATGGCGTTGCATTGGAAAATGTCAATCGGATAAATTGCAGAAATTACAAAACAGGGCTGCCCGCATAATCACTAACTCTCATTATACGACTCCATCCTCTAGTTTACTGCATGACCTTGGCTGGGATACACTTGAACAAAGGCGTACAAATCAGTTAGCGGTTGCCATGTACAAGGCAATAAATAGTATCTTTCCGGCACGCCCCATGAGATTTTCAAAAATACATCTCAAGTTCATTCCCACAATTTAAGGGGTTCGTCTCACAATTTGTTCATTCCCGGGCCCCTTTCTGAAGCAGGGAAACGTAGTTTTCACTACCGTGGTGCAAAGCTCTGGAACAGCCTTCCTATTCATGCTAAAAATCAAAGAACTTTGAAGTCTTTTAAAGAATCCCTGCTGGCAAACTATTCCTATTAAGAACAACAATCTAATGTGTTCATAGTAATCGCTCCACATTGTAGTTTTAGTTTATTATTTTACATAGTGATTCTTCTACTGTAGGATTTAATTGTGCTCGATGGAAAAGCATATTTTATTTGTACATATGAATTGATAACGTGTTTAAATAAAGCTTATGATGATGACCACTGGAGAATGGCTAAGTGACCGCTACAGATTGCACTAAATACACGTTCAGGACAATAAAAACGCTATTCTCAGCGGTCTCACCGTAGCGTATATAAGGAAAATCTCATTATTAATTCTCTCTCTTTTCTCGCACGCCCGCGTACCGCAAACTGTTGTTCCAGTTGTTCTTATGTTATAATACTCGGTCTGCGTTGGTGCCTTTCGCTATGGCTGTCGCTGACGAGCAACACCCAGTTGTTCGGAGGCCAAGAGCTGACGAGAATGCGGTCAACGCCACTCAAGCAGTTGTTCCACGAATTCAACCTCCGCCTGCAGCTGAGCTTGCTCTAGCCGCTCCGCAGCCGGCCGCTCCTTACGCTCCGGCCGAGCCACATCAGGTTTTTCTTTCTATCTGTTTATTCCGGTGTTTTATCTTATGTTCGTTCGTACGCGTTTCTGCTAGTTTTCGCCCGTTTGTCTCTCTGTACTTTTCGGTTTTGGTCATTCGTACTTGTTTTTTCGCCCCGTTGTTTGCTCGTTTGCTCGTCATTTCAGCATGCCACGCTTTTTCACGTGTTTTCGCACGTTGTCATCATTTCTTTCCGCTTGCTATTGCCAAGTTACTTTGTTAGTTTATTCTAGTATTCCTTTTGCAGGTAACAGGAGGTCGCGCTTGTTTATTACAGCGTCATTTTTGCGGCTTAACATAGGGTCCTGCTTGTTTATTGTGGTATCATTTTCACGGGTTTACCTGAGGTCCCGCTTGTCTGTTGTAGTATTATTTTCGCGAGTTAACAGAAGGTCCCGCTTGTTTATTGTAGTATTATTTTCGCGGGTTAACAGGAGGTCCCACTTGTTTACTGGCGTGCTCCTTTTTTGCGGGTTAACAGAAGGTCCCGCTTGTTTACTGGCGTGCTACTATTTTGCGGGTTAACAGAAGGTCCTGCTTCTTCTGATCCCAGCGTCATTTTCGCGGGTTAACAGAAGGTCCCGCTTGTTTACTGGCGTGCTTTTTTTTTTTTTGCGGGTTAACAGAAGGTCCCGCTTGTTTGTTGTAGTATTATTTTCGCGGGTTAACAGAAGGTCCTGCTTGTTTATTACGGTTCTTCATTTCACGCGTTTATAATTGGTCCCGTTTTTTGTTTCTTGAAAATTTTACTTCAGGTCTTGTTTTTGTTTATTATGTTTTTACTCCCCATAGGTCCTTGCTTTTTTTAAGCTATACCATTCCTAACTATTCTTTTGCTCCCTTGTCTATGTATGGTACATATGGGTTTTATTTTCTCCCCTATTTAGTTCGTTTACCCAATGGCGCTGCCTAGAGGGGTGACTTACACCCTCTCGGATTACCGGGCGCTAGGGCCGCCATTTCCCAGGGGGATTCCCCTTAGTTATTAGCCTCTCCTTTTCTCAGCTTTTGTTTCCTCCTCTTCCATTGTGTTTTCTTTCAATCGTTTAGCGCGTTTTTCTAACCTCGGGGATGGCGGCCCATATTGCCATTCTTCTGGCTCCTTACAGACTTAGGTTTGGGTGGCTCGTTTTCGCTAAGTTCGGGCCCTTATTTTTGAGTATGAGCGGTTTGGTTCTGAGTGTGAGTGGTTCTGAGTGTGAGTGGGAATGGATTATTCCAATCTTGTCGGTTTCGTGCATTTCCCACCCCCACCTCCTTGCGGGCTTCATATCACCAATGCCATACGTCTAGGACGCCAGGGCTCCCATTCTCATTATATAAGTGTAGGTGAGACCGGTGAGAATAGTTTACTATTTCCATATCTTTTTTCATCACTTAATGGACAGCTTATGCTCACAAAAATTACTTACTTATTTAAGATTCCTGCAACACTAAAAAGGTTGCGAAAATAAACATGGAGTTCAATTACCTGACGGGCTATTTGGTGTCATATTTGAGTGATTTCCCTTTATAAAGTGACCGACAACTGACCTCGGGTGACTGTAATAGCGTTAATGTACCAAACACTTAATTCCTGTGGATGTGTATTGGTTGGTTTTTTGGTTCATTGATTGCAGGTTTTGTGCACATCTTAAGTTGTCAGAGAACACTCAGATCCTGATGCCTTATCTGCCCAAGATCATGGATGGTTTACTCACCATGGCAACGCAGTCAACTGATGACGTGCTCGCCCTCGTTTTAGAGTCCCTTAGGATTGTTATGTCGGTAGGAACAAGACCACGATATTTTGATTTGCCGTTGTATTTATGTATTCACCATGAGTTGTTGGAAAAGGTAGCCATTCAGAAAGTCTTAAGTGCTTCGCATCCATGGCCTTTCCAATACTGTTGCATTTGCTTTTACCATTGTAAGTTGTAATAGCGCTGCGGAAGATGAATAATTAAAGTGGGATATGTTAAGGGTCGGATCACTGAAAGCACGTATCCTCGAATTGTTTTGTTGTTTGAAAAATAATCTGTATATTCTCTCTGGTTTATGTGCAGGTTAATAAAGAATTTACTACGTCTTGTGAAGGGAAAATAGCTCCATTAACAATAGCACTCTTCATCAAGTATGCTCACGGTAAGTGAAACCTCTAGCTCAAACCTCCATGAAAAATGCACGAGTTAACGCAGTGTGCGAGTTACTGGGTTTAGTCAGCATTGGAGGAAAACCACAAAAACTCTTGTAAGTTGTTCAAGTTTACCGTTGTTTGAAGCCTTTTCGTTTTAACTTAAAAGAACAAGAGAGCAAACAAAGCAAAAGAGTTTCTTATTGTGATGGTAATTGTTAGCTTACTTTCTTCTTGTAGACGAATATGAACTGTATTTTATTCCAAGGATTGTCAGGCTCGATTCCTAAAGGTCACAACACTCCGAAAGGTCCAACTTCTAAAGGATTACACAGGATTCCATAGATTCAATTCATAAAGGTTCACAGATCATCAAGATGGCTACGATAACGCAACACGTTTTTTTCTTCCCAGAAGGCCTAGCGCGCTCCTAAAGTCTTACATCATCGCGCACACTCCCCCCCGTGGACCATGAAGAATGGTCCACCTTCTAAACCTAGCATCAAATGTCGAAAAGAATAAAAAAAAATGATGGCAACTCAGTGAATATAGTCTCTCTCAAAAAAACTATTCAGTGTTCAGAATACATAACAAACTTAATGTTCGTCTTGTAATTCAGCAATCCACTGTCTTCTTCTTCGTTCTCCCTGGACTGCAGCTCTACGCCGCTCTCGATTTCCTCTCGCTCGACCTTGCGTCGGCTGTTCTGGTGATTCAGGTACTTGTTCTTGAGGAGCTGCTTCATTTGTAGAACAGCTTACTTCCAGTGGGTACAACAATTGTAGCGGTCTCCTTAAGAGTCCACCTCCGCTCGATCCCCTCCCTTGGACTCTGACCTCAGCACCTCTACTCTGCCCATCCTTGCTCATCAGAAGTCGTTCCACCTTGCCCATCTTCCAATAAGATCTTGGGTGGGTTTCGTCATGAACCAATACCAGATCTCCGACAGACACTACCTTTGATCCCGCCGTCTTCTTCAATTGGTTATGGGCGTTTCGTAATTCAAGAAGGTATTCTGCTCTCCAACGCTTCCAAAAATGAGTCAGAATCATATCAAGGTGTCTTGCTCTTCTGCTCAGGTCGTCCGACGAAATTCTAAAGTCTGCATCTGCAGGACTGTCTACTTCAGGAAGGGCGCCGAGTCTCCGACCAACAATGAGGTGGGACGGTGTGAGGGGTTCTTCCAGGTCCTCAGAAGAGACATATGAAATGGGTCGGCAATTCAAGATCATTTCAGCTTCTGTAACAACAGTTACAAGTTCATCATAGGAAAGTTTGGCTCGGCCGATTGTCTTCTTAAGACATCTCTTCAGTGACTTGACAAGTCGTTCGTAAAAACCTCCCCACCATGGGGCTTTCTCTAAGTTGTAGGACCATTTGATCTTCTCTTGGGCAAAGTACTTAAAAACACTGGGATCATTTGTAATCTTCTCAAGCTCCTTAGAAGCACTCTTGAAGGTTTTGGCATTGTCTGATACTACTAAAGAAGGCCTTGAAACGACGAGCTACAAATCTTCTAAAGCACCTCAGAAATGCCTCTGAAGTCATATTGGGCACAACCGCGAAGTGGACCGCCCTCGTAGAACAACAAGTAAACAAACAAATCCAGACCTTACGTTCTTCCTCACTGGTAGACTTCACAAAAAGAGGTCCAACATAATCCAAACCGATGTACGAGAATGCAGGGACCTCTTTCACTCTGTAGCTAGGCAGGGGTGGAGCTTGTGGAATCGTATACGGTTTCCCTTCAAACTTCTTACAAACTGTGCATCTAAACAACAAACTTCTGATAAAGTATCGCCCTCGAACAATCCAAAAGTTCGACCTCAATTCGGTGAGTGTTTCCTTAACTCCTCCATGCATGACTCTTTCGTGACATCTCCAGACTACAAGTGTAGTTAAGTGGTGGCTTGCGTCAAGCAAGATTGGATACTTCGCAGAATCTGTAAGCTCGCTGTTCCCGAGTCTACCTTGACATCGAATAACCCCCTTATCATCCTCAAACAACCCTAGCTGGTGTGACCTCATCTCAAACTTCTCCTTACTCTTCATCTCTCGTTGTACTTCCTTGATCCATAGAAGTTCGGCTTCTTCTATGTCTGCACCGGTCACATGTATCTCCGGCTTCTGATTCACATCTCCTTGTCGCTGTATCTTTAATAACTTGATAAACTTCAGAACTAAGGCTGTAACTCGCAGAAGACGTCCAAGACTACTGAAGGCTTCACTTTGAATGATATTACACAGCATAGCAGGTTCACTGTTCATTACAAGAGCAGTCGTTACTGTCTTCCGATCCTTCACCCTCATTTCTACAAGGCAGGCTTCAGGGACTGGCTCCTCCGCAATCTCCTTCCAATTCTCCAGGCCTTCGAAACTAGTCAGCCACTTGGGACCATTCCACCATAGCACACTGTTCTCCAACTCACGACAGTCCATACCTCTAGAGAGTAAGTCGGCAGGGTTGTCAGCCCCTGGACAATGATTCCAGCATTCTTCAGGTACAAGCTTTCTTATCTCGTCAACACGGTGCTGAACAAATGGTTTCCACTCCTTCTGGCTCTGAACAATCCAATACCAGGCTATCTTGGAATCTGTCCAACAAAACAATTTGTCAATCTTCATCTCAGAACTAAGTGCTTCCTTTACACTATGGATCAGTCTGGACAGGACTACCGCTGATAACAGTTCTAGACGCGGTATGGTCTGCTCCGAGAGAGGTGCAACTCGTGTTTTTGAAGATACAAATCTGACATAACTTGCACACGTCGTCACGATACGCAGAAACACCACTGCACCATACGCCTTAGCGGATGCATCACAAAACCCATGCAGTTCACTCGCAATCACTTCCCCTTCCGTGCCAGCATAGTAACATCTCGGAAGAGTAAGAGGTTTAACACCTTGCAGTTGTGTCAGCAATCTCTGCCAGATTGCCTTGCAAGAACCTTCCAGTGGTTCGTCCCAGTCTTTCTTGTCCTTGCACAACTCTTGAAACAGGACTTTAAACTGGACTGTGATTGGAGAAATAAGACCGAGTGGATCATACATTTTTGAGGCTGTGCTGATCACGTTTCTCTTTGTAGGTTCCACTCTCTTTGCCAAAGAGGCAGTGTTTGTAAAATCAAAGACGAGGTTGTCATTGTGATAGTTCCATAGAGTCCCTAAAATTCTTTGACCGCTGACATCTTCAATTGCACTTCCTAGAACACTTCTTGAATAGGTCATATCTTCTTCTTCCACGACATTTGTGTCTACTACTGGCGTTTCAACAACCTGCTTGTCAACATTCCCTCCATCTCCAGAACCTGTTTCTCCTGAGACCAATCTCTCATTGTCCTCAATTCTTGCTCGCAGTTCTCCTGAATTGGTAATAAACTTCCGCAAATTGAAACCTGCTTCCTTAAGCCTCAATTTCGATTTCACATAGAGCTCAAAGGTGCTGTCCACGTCACTGTCCCCCGATGTCAGGTCATCAACATAAATACTTTCAAGAAACGTCCTGGTAAAATCAGGGTCACATTGTTCATACTGCTCCATATGATGTTTAATCGTGGCATTCAGTAAGAAGGGGCTTGAAGACAGTCCAAACACTACACGCGTAAACTTTGGGTTCAGCCTTAACAATGTCATCGACCCACAGGAAACGGAGTACATCCTTGTCAGTTTCATTCATATGGACCACTAAGAACGCCTTCTCAATGTCTCCCACGAGAGCTACTCTGTGATTTCGGAACCTCAACATAATGTCAAAAATACTTTGTGTAAGCGCAGGACCGGCATGAAGACAATCATTTAATGAAGCTCCATCTGACTTGGCTGAGGCGTCATATACAATCCTTAACCTTGTAGTTGACTTGTCTCGTCTGATAACAGCGTGATGAGGGATGTAATGGACGACATCAGGCTTGGTTTCTTCATTCACAACTTCCACAATTCCTCTTTCGATTTGATCCTTTATAACACTGTCATACTCCTTCAGGATGTCTGGCTTCTCACGGAGTCGACTCAGCAAACCTTGCAATCTTCGAAGACTCAACTCGTAATTTTCAGGGAGTGGTGGATGTGTAGCCTTCCATGGGAGACTGACCTCATAGTGGTCTCCCTTGTACAACAAACTCTTCATAGACACTTGGCGGCTTCACACCGAGAGACTCTAAGTCCCAGAATTTCTTTAACTCTCCCTGAAGACCATCATAAGACACTTGATCAGTGGCACATTTTAAGACATGAGTTGTCACAAGATTGCTTCTCTGTTGATTTTCTACACTCTCTAAGCAAACGGGTCCTGAAAGTACCCATCCCAGTTTGGTGTGAACAGCTGTAGGACCTTGGGCCCCTTTAATGGTGTGGCCAGTCACTAACTTCCAATAATAATCCGAGCCGACTAGAATGTCAACACCAAGAGTCTATCCTTCAGTAGAAAAGTCAGCAAGTTTGAGTCCCGAAAGGCAGGGGTTGTTTTTTACTGCTAGTTCCACAGGTTGACCTTGTAATGGTTGGCAAATCAGAGGCAATGTAAAGGCTGACAGTGAAAGATCTGGTTCTCCATTTAGCTCTACTCCTAGGGCCACAACTTCTACCAACTCCAATCTTTCAACGGTACTTCCTAACGTTTTTATTGAGACTTGTTTCTTCTCTAGTGTAGGTAGTTGAAGAGTGTTCTTCAGGTTGTTTGTAAGATAGGTGCGCTGACTTCCACTGTCCAAGATTATTCTAGCCCTGACCTTAACCTCTGGTTGTTGAGGATTGTACACCACGGCTTGGGCAGTTTGAAGGAACACAGGTGTAGTGGAATCAGTATGAAAAACGACACTATTGCTGGCCGTTTGAGCCGTTAAGCATTGCTGTTGTGGTCCTGGTGTGGGAACTGGTGTTTCCGGTTTCGTTGGTTGCAAGGGACTCAGGTTGGCTGGTCAAATACTAACATGGTGTCTGCCCTTGCAGTTATGACACTTGAACTTGGCTGAGCAGTTACGACTAATGTGATCTTTTCGCAGGCAAACGAAACACCTCCCGTACTTCTTCAAAAGCTCCTTACGGGCTAGTAAATCAGGTACTGTTTGGCAATCCCTTGATGGGTGTTTTCCTCTACAGTAGGTGCAGGTGGGACAGTTAGCATCACCACCAGTTAACAAAGCATGTGTAGTTCCTTCTTCCCTTCGTTTTGGCTTTGGTTGAGAGGGTTGTCCTTTGTTCACTGTAGACCCTCCAGCCCTTTCTCTTGCCTCAAGTTCCCTTTTGAAAATATCAAGCAGCTGATCTAATTGCTAGTCGTCATCTCCCATTTCCCTCGTAATAATGAGGCGAAATTCCTGAGGTAGCTTTTTCATCAAGATGGATGATAGCAAACCCCCATACGATTCACGTGAAACTCCTAATGACTTTAAGCTTCTCACATTAGATTCAACAGTGTCATGCAGCTGACGTAGGCTTCTTACATGATAGTGAGATGTGACAGATTCAAGATTCAACAAAATTTCCATGTGACGATTAATTATTTGCTGCTTGTTGCCAAATCTAGCCTTCAAAATGTCTATTGCTTCGTCATAGTTCGATGCCCCAAGACTTAACCCGGAAATGGCCTCTGCCGCTGATCGTTCGAGCAACGAGTTTAGGTAGTTAAATTTGTCAATGGCAGTTAAACTCTCATTTTTATGAACTGAGGCTTCAAAACTATCCCAGAAAGAAATCCACTTACTGTGATCGCCGTCGAACTTCTTCAATTCCAGCTTTGGCAATTTAACTTGAGTATTTCTCCGCATAGATGAAGAGGAATTCGATGTTGAAGCTGAAGGCGGCAAAGAATTACTCCCGATTTGAACTTCATTTGCTGACGTGCTTTCCAAAACGTTCGCTTCGGTATTTACATTTGAACACACGGCCTTCGGCGACAAGGCGTTTTCTATGTTAGCAATAGCCAACTGAACATTTTCCTCCAGCAAATCTGCTCGTTCAATTTCACCTTCGATTTCTTCTTCGGCCACAAGGTCAAGAATTTCTGCATCAAGTTGTCGAAGAGTATTCAGTTTCTGCTGTAGGCTGTCCCTTCGTTGTTTCAGCTTGATTTCGTGTTCCCGTACTTGAGAAATGTCTCCTCCTCCAAGGACTTCAATAACAGATGAAATAATACGTTTCGCACTTGTCCTGTGCCCTGCACGCTGCCGTCGCTTTCTGGCGAGTTCTTCGGCCATAACACAACACAACTTCACTCACAACTGGTACGTAGCATCCGCTTTCATCCGGCTAACGATGGATCATGTAGACGAATATGAACTGTATTTTATTCCAAGGATTGTCAGGCTCGATTCCTAAAGGTCACAACACTCCGAAAGGTCCAACTTCTAAAGGATTACACAGGATTCCATAGATTCAATTCATAAAGGTTCACAGATCATCAAGATGGCTACGATAACGCAACACGTTCTTTTTCCCAGAAGGCCTAGCGCGCTCCTAAAGTCTTACATCATCGCGCACACTTCTCGCCAAATGTGCGTAGGAAAGGTTTCTAAGCACAATAAGACATAAGTTGATGACTCAGTGATTCAAAGTTTTTCTGAAATTCGTATTTCGTTTTAGATGCTGCTCTCATACCATTAATAGAAGATTTGTTCAAGGAACTGGCGATGATCGAGACCTGCAACAAGGTATTTCGCATTCTCTGTATGTATTTTTCTTGTTTCAGTGGAAGGTACATTCCTGAACAAAACACAACCGTTTTCACAGCGTTGTTCTTGAGAGTTTAAGTGACTAGACGTGAAAGTGCATGAACATCAATGAGATCTTGTGAGTTAATAGCGTTCAGATGAAGCGGGTCCTTTAGCTGGTATCAATTTTGGGGAATTTTTCAGCCGGTTCAAACATAGATGAAGGCGAATTGACGAGAGATCACCAGAGTTGGTGGCAAAACGGAGAGCAAACTTTCTAATTTATGTGTGTGAGAGTATGGAATGTAGTGTTCAAGTGATAAGGAACGTTTTGTTTGTCAATCGTGATCCGGTTACCCAGTGGTAGTGTAGATACCCTATCCCCCCATAGACCCTGTGCAAAATTGGCTGCCTTTAAATTATTCTTTTCTTCGTATTCAAAATAGCCTCACTAAGCTCGTTCGGGATAAGAAATTCTTTACAATTTTTGTCTCAAGAACGAGGTTAGTTAGGCTATTTTGAATACGAACAAAAGAATAATTTAAAGGCAGCCATTTTTGCGTAGGGTCTATGCACTCCTCCCTCAGCCGTCACTCCTGCACATACCATAGCTACAGCTTTGCGTAGTCTCAACATCTCCACTCAAATTGGCTAATCTTTCCCAGCCATAAATGTTTCAACTAATCCAGCTAGCGAAATCAAGACCCATAACTAACAGAAAGCCAAAACTGAGCAAGCGTACTTGCAAACCTGTGTCCTTTTTCCCCACAGCTTTTAATGCAGAGGTTTCTACCGACATTAGTCAGTATTTTCCAGGCTCCACCGGAAAAGACCCCTTTAGGAATAAATGCTGTGAGTACTGGTAGTACTTTTTTTCAAGCTCTTGTGATTTACCGCATGGAACTGTGTTACAAGTTTGTTTTGAGTGACCCAAATTCCTTGTATCCTTTCGTTAGGTGACTATTCTGACTTTCCTGTTGCCCAGATAGATTTACACAATTTTCAGCTTATAACAGAGACCAGTTTAATTTTGTTGCCATATGATGTTCTCTTCTTCTTAAAACTCCAAAGTAAGGTTTTCCTTTTATCGGAAATGAAAATCGCGTTAATTTTGTTTTCGGTTAAGTGTCAATTACAATAGTAATTTCCTTTTATCCTTGTTTTTTTATGCTGTCTTTGGTAAAAAACCACCAAACAAGCAATCTGAAAATTACCCAATCAGCAGCCAGACCAAAGCCAATCATGACCTTCTTCGCATTTCCCGCACTTGGTATTTCACTACGTGTATGTGTTTCAAGTTTTGAACCCCTCTCAAGTGAACTTCCGTCTTGAGTGCCTAACCTTGTTTCTCTCTCGTGCGTTTTGCTATCTTCACAGGTCTGTATGGACATTCTGGGTTACATTATACAGTGTACTCATCCTCCTCTCTCTGAACCGTTGCTTAACTCTGTATTTCCTGTAGTCATCAATGCAATACTCGCCTCAGATGATAATGCAGTCCTACAGGTACAACTTGTCATCTGTGGTGGGCGGGTTTGGGTTAGACACGCTTTCTCTTACTTTTTAGTCTAGAAATTGAAATGTACCATTACTCGAGTCTTGCTTAATGCACTTTCAAGCACACGTGAAGTGTGCGGGAAGAAAGCCATTTAAAAGTCAGCTCAAAACCCTTCGGAAACCTTTTTTTTTTGTAATTTCCAGCTTAAATATAATTATTTGGAGAGTGTTGAAAACATCATTCTAGAACCAAAGAGTTGCAGTTTTCGTATGTGTGGGCGAACGTGCTTGCAGACCCTTTCGAACCTCAACTCAGCCACACGCCGGCTGAAAGCCTTATGACAACATTTCATTATAATATGGCTAGTATTTGACTAAGAGCAGCTAAGCACTAGGGCGTTATTCTCCCGTAATGCCCCCGGGCCGATTACGATTATACAATTAGGAACGAATAAAAGGTTATCCGAAGGCCACATTTGTTTGTGCTCGAGTGTGTATACCAAGAACATGTAAGTGGCAAGTGGGATCTTCCATGGTATACAACGAGAAGCTTAACTATTTTATAACATACCGTAGCAAGTACGTAGGCCAATAGAATCAATGCGACCTATACCGACGAACAGCATTCTGATTGGCTATATTTTCTATTGCATGGTAACAATACCAGTAACCAACGGTAGCTTGTGGTCAATACACATGAAATCTACATGTTCTTAATCCACTTGGCATTTTTAGTAATTATTGCTATGAAAAAAAGCTGTTCTTCCTCGGACTTCCTCAGGCATTGTCCAAAAATAAACCTGAACGGAGCTGGTTAGCATGAAAGCCACCTGTGATTCAAAGTTTTCATTTCTCGCCAATTCGGGAGCGTTGAATTTTGTTTCCGTTGTTTGTTATGCACATGTCATCGGCTTCCCCGTAGGGTGGACCCCCGGGCCTACCTGGGAGATATGTGGGGGAATACAAGGAGATGAATGGGATTATTTGCCCGAGGGTAGGGGAAAATCTTCACATTGTTTTACGATCAAAGATTAGGGGGTGGGGGAATTCTCAAGTTTGAAAAGGACGTCACGGGGATTTTCAGCTGAGAGACACCTCACCCAGGGGACTTTGTCTTGAGAGATTTCCCGACCCCCCCGGGGAAATTCCTCAAGTTTGCTTGACTGATTTTACAATCCCCCTGGTCAGTCCAGGGGTCGACCCCACGGGGAAGCCGATGGCATGTGCATTAGTGCATTATTATTGTAACTGGGTGGTATCCAAATGTCACTCTAGTGATCATGCGATGTCTTAGTCATGACCGGAACACCTCAACTTAGTGTCTTTCCAATATTTATTTATTTATTAAAACTTTACCATCTGTACTAATCTATAATGAAAATAAAAAAAGCTAAGAGGCGGTAGGATAATAGGATGGTTGGATAGTAGGATAGTAGGATAATAGGATGGTAGGATAATAGGATGGTAGGATAGTAGGATGGTAGGATAGTAGGATGGTAGGATAATAGGATGGTAGGATAGTAGGATGGTTGGATAGTAGGATGGTAGGATAATAGGATGGTAGGATAATAGGATGGTTGGATAGTAGGATGGTTGGATAGTAGGATGGTTGGATAGTAGGATGGTTGGATAGTAGGATGGTTGGATAGTAGGATGGTAGGATAGTAGGATGGTAGGATAATAGGATGGTAGGATAGTAGGATGGTAGGATAATAGGATGGTAGGATAATAGGATGGTAGGATAGTAGGATGGTTGGATAGTAGGATGGTAGGATAGTAGGATGGTAGGATAGTAGGATGGTAGGATAGTAGGATGGTGGATAGTAGGATGGTAGGATAATAGGATGGTAGGATAATAGGATGGTAGGATAGTAGGATGGTAGGATGGTAGGATGGTAGGATAATAGGATGGTAGGTTGGATAGTAGGATGGTAGGATAGTAGGATGGTTGGAGGTATAATAGGATGGTTGGATGGTAGGATGGTTGGATAGTAGGATGGTAGGATGGTAGGATAATAGGATGGTTGGATGGTTGGATAGTAGGATGGATAGGATAATAGGATGGTTGGATGGTAGGATGGTAGGATAGTAGGATGGTAGGATGGTAGGATAGTAGGATGGTAGGATGGTAGGATAATAGGATGGTAGGATGGTAGGATGGTAGGATAATAGGATGGTAGGATGGTAGGATAGGTAGGATAATAGGATGGTTGGATGGTTGGATGGTTGGATAGTAGGATGGTAGGATGGTAGGATAATAGGATGGTTGGATAGTAGGATGGTAGGATGGTAGGATAATAGGATGGTAGGATAATAGGATGGTAGGATGGTAGGATGGTAGGATGGTAGGATAATAGGATGGTTGGATGGTTGGATAGTAGGATGGTAGGATGGTAGGAAAATAGGATGGTAGGATAATAGGATGGTTGGATGGTAGGATGGTAGGATGGTCGGATGGTAGGATAATAGGATAGTAGGATAATAGGATGGTTGGATGGTAGGATAGTAGGATAATAGGATGGTAGGATAATAGGATGGTTGGATAGTAGGATGGTAGGATGGTAGGATAGTAGGATGGTAGGATGGTTGGATGGTAGGATAGTAGGATAATAGGATGGTAGGATAATAGGATGGTTGGATGGTAGGATGGTAGGATAGTAGGATGGTAGGATGGTTGGATAGTAGGATGGTAGGATAGTAGGATGGTTGGATGGTAGGATGGTTGGATAGTAGGATGGTAGGATAGTAGGATGGTTGGATGGTAGGATGGTTGGATAGTAGGATGGTAGGATAGTAGGATGGTTGGATAGTAGGATGGTAGGATGGTAGGATGGTAGGATAATAGGATGGTAGGATAATAGGATGGTAGGATGGTAGGATAGTAGGATGGTAGGATGGTAGGATGTAGGATGGTAGGATAATAGGATGGTAGGATGGTAGGATAGTAGGATGGTAGGATGTAGGATGGTAGGATGGTAGGATAGTAGGATGGTAGGATAGGATGGTAGGATAGTAGGATGGTAGGATAGTAGGATGGTAGGATGGTAGGATGGTAGGATGGTTGGATGGTAGGATGGTAGGATGGTAGGATGGTAGGATGGTAGGATGGTAGGATGGTAGGATGGTAGGATAGTAGGATGGTAGGATGGTAGGATAATAGGATGGTAGGATGGTTGGATAGTAGGATGGTAGGATGGTAGGATGGTAGGATAATAGGATGGTAGTATGGTAGGATAGTAGGATGGTAGGATGGTTGGATGGTAGGATGGTAGGATAATAGGATGGTAGGATGGTTGGATGGTAGGATAATAGGATGGTTGGATGGTAGGATGGTAGGATGGTAGGATGGTAGGATAATAGGATGGTTGGATAGTAGAATAATAGGATGGTTGGATGGTTGGATGGTAGGATGGTAGGATGGTTGGATGGTAGGATGGTAGGATGGTTGGATAGTAGGATGTTTGGATGGTTTGATAGTAGGATGGTTGGATGGTAGGATGGTTGGATGGTAGGATGGTTGGATAGTAGGATGGTTGGATGGTTGGATGGTTGGATAGTAGGATGGTTGGATAGTTGGATGGTTGGATGGTTGGATGGTTGGATGGTAGGATGGTTGGATGGTAGGATGGTAGGATGGTTGGATGGTAGGATGCTAGGATAGTAGGATGGTAGGATGGTAGGATGGTAGGATAGTAGGATGGTAGGATGGTTGGATGGTTGGATGGTTGGATGGTAGGATGGTTGGATGGTTGGATGGTTGGATGGTAGGATTGTAGGATGGTAGGATGGTAGGATGGTTGGATGGTTGGATGGTAGGATGGTTGGATGGTAGGATGGTAGGATGGTAGGATGGTTGGATGGTAGGATGGTTGGATGGTAGGATGGTAGGATGGTAGGATGGTAGCAGGGGGAAATATTCTCCTTGTAAGTCCTTTGTTGTTTGTTTGTCTTTCTCTATTTAGAGTGGAGGCCAGTGTCTTCGAGCGTTCGTCTTTGTTTCACCGGAACAAATTATTACTTGGTGAGATAACAACCCTCTCCTCCTGCTCGCTGTTTTCAGAAGCATATTTTGGTAGAGATTATAATATTTTCCGTTATTTTTCGCAGGCGTGATTCTCAAGGTAACAGCGCGATCTCTTACGTCGTCCAAGCAACGTCACACCTTCTTGACCCTAGGGCCCCTGAATTTACGGCCTCTTTTGTGGGTAGACTGGTGACTACATTAATAAAAAAGGTAAAATAGTAACAATTATCTTGTTTGTTGTACTTTAGGATATCCACCGGTATTGTGATCGGTTAATTTACTTGAATATTTTCCATCAAACCAGAATACTAAGAAATGTAACTTTGCTTCTGTAATATTGTACAGACACTTACCCAGAGATATTCCATTCTCAAAAAAAAAAAACTGTATGCATGCTTCTGGTCCTATCTTTCCTCCACACTCTTTTGCGATTTTTTAAAGGGTACTGTTTCTTGAACGATTGCGTTGTTGAAGGTCTTTCTTTCCGCGTTCTTTTGTTCCACTATTTTGCTTAAATCATAAAAAAGAACACCATTCACGCACAATCCTAAGTTGGTATTATCTGATGTTTTTTTTGCTTTTGTGGTAGCTTGGAAGTAATCTTGGAGACAACCTAGACTTGTTATTAAGAGCAGTTCTCAGCAAACTTCAACAAGCAGAAACGTTAAGTATAATTCAGGTAAATGTCCTTATAATGATAAGAACTCCTAAAAGTCAAACTGGAGCAAGGCATAAGAGATGAAGCAGGGGCTGTGGAGAAACGGCTAATGCGATCTTGTATTTCTACGATTAACGAGATCATTTAATTCTTTGTGGAGTTCCCGGACCAAAACCAGCAAATTTTAGGGGTGACTTTGGACCGCTGGCAACATGCAAGTGTTATCAGAATGAGGGGTTTTACTGCCTCAGGATGGTTGGATGATGCATAATATAACGCCACAGAAAACGGAATTAAAAAGCTGGTTTTGTACATGCACTTTTTCCCCAGGTTGTCTAAGTTTTAGGAAAATTTTACGCCGGCAGTTAAGTTGCGATGGTGTATATTGATTATATTTATTGATGGCGTCCAAGACCTTTAGCACGCATGTACATCCTACCTGTGTATGTCCGCGCGCGAGCCTCCCACGCCTGATCCTTTTGTTTTAGGCCACGCGTGTTTTCGTCTTGGTAGCCTTCCTTACCTTCCCATTCCCATTGTCAAACTCATACATGCTCGTCGCTCTGGACCTTTTGACGTTAGGCGACGGTTCATAAAATGCGCGGAAACCTATTGAGTGTTGGGCACTTTTCTTTCTTGGGTTCTTGTTTACTTATTTTATGCTCTTTATTGGTGTTTTGTCTCCACAGTCGCTTGTTCTTTCGTTTCTTCAATTGATAAACATTCAATTGGAAAAGACCCTTGATTTTCTGAGTGGAGTTCCCGACCCGACAGGCAAATCAGCCCTGGAGTATGTTATTAAGATCTGGTGCGCAAGACAACCGGAATTTTTTGGTGTCTACGACAGCAAAGTGAGGTAATACGAAGAGCTTTTGCAGTAATTGGCAGACGATAAATTGACCGCCTGTCACTTTTCGGTTACTTCATTTGTTTCTTTGAGCCTGTTGAATGGTTCAGTCAAAGTGGCTATATGAGCCACTGAACTATAAACCACTAGCGTGTATATGGTTTTGATTCCTTTGTAAGGAAACGTTCCTGAAAGCTTCAAAAGAGAAGCGTGACACTTGCGTTACATTTGTGCATGATTAAGTGTTTTACGTGTAACAGGCCTCTTCTCTTCTCTTCTCTTCTCAACAACGGCAACAACACCAACAACACCTTTATTCGCCTTGTACTTAATTACATACATATATAAATAGAGAAAAGATAATATTTGTTTGTACTTAATAAAGCCTGGAGCTGAAATAATCCTAAGTTTTTCTAGCCAGTTCTCCAGATTTTAAAGTTGTAAAGAATTGAGATAGAATCTATTTTCAAAGAAGCAGTTTTAAAAGTACAATGTGATAAGAGAGAAAGAGTATATGCTTAACTATATGTTTAACTATGGTGTTCTGACAGTAAATAAGGTTTCTCTTCTCTTCTCTTCTCTTCTCTTCTCTTCTCTTCTCTTCTCTTCTCTTCTCTTCTCTCTCTCTTCTCTTCTCTTCTCTTCTTCTTTTATCCAAAATTATCAAAAGCAAGTTCTTCCTCTTCTGTATATCTTAAACTGATTAGTCTTTTGTAATATCTTGATAAAATTTGGTTTTTCATTTGGCCGTTTTCATGATCGCAATTTTTGTTGTGCGGTATACGGTTCGGTATACGCGTTTTTGATGGCAGGAATTTTAGTTGATTACATATGCGGAATACATGCCAAGCGTTATGCACTGGTCAGCAGAAGTACCAAGAGTGAAGGAACGGTGGAGTGAATTCAGCCTCATACCTACAACTCTGAAATCGGCAATTTGCCACTCTTACGCACTATTTCAGTTATTTTAGCTTACTTGGCACAGAAGTGCCAATGGGATAAAAGTTGAGTCTTTGGTTAGTTGGGTCACAGGCTTCCCAAGCTCAAAATTGGACTCTGCATCAGCTTGTTTATATAGAGAATTGTATGGGAAAGTCGGCGGTTTGTAAAAAAAATGTGTAAATAACTATCTAATCAGAAATAAAGTTTTCCTACCTCAAATATGTCGCGTACTTGTCTCTTGTGCCGATTTTGAAGCCATTCTAACGCCGTTTAGTGAAGTTTTTCGAAATCGGCGTTGTCTCTCCTTCTAAAAGAAGTAGAAGGCAGACCACTTCATCGATCGCATCAATCGCTGGCCAGACGTCACTCCACAAATCGCTCTCTCCTCGAAAGGAAAAGTCCCGAATCGCAATAAAACCAACAGTTCCATAAAGCCCAATAAATTGCACTCCATCTACATGTGCTTCGGCAGTCAAAAGACTCGTGAAGAACGAAAAATTTGGCTTGAAGTTCGCCTCTTCGGCTTTCCTGATATGCTTGTGACCGACCTCGCGACAACGGCCGTTAACCCAAGGTCAAGTAGCTGGTTTCTGATTGGTCCATTTGAATTAAGTCACGCGCTGACAACACGACCCTCCGCCGGAGGGAAAGGTACATTTTGTCGCAAATCAAGTGTCACACTAGGGCTGCAGCTGTTTTGTAACCGTTACAGAGTTCAAAACTATCAAGCAAATTTAGAACGATAACTAGCTTATGCTGAAAATCTAATCTTATCGTTCTAAATTTGCTTGATAGTTTTGAACTCCGTAACGGTTAAAAACCAGCTGCAGCCCTAGTGTGACACTTGATTTGCGACAAAATGTACCTTTCCCTCCGGTGGAGGGTCGCGTTGTCAGCGCGTGACTTAATTCAAATGGACCAATCAGAAACCAGCTACTTGACCTTGCGTTAACGGCCGTTGTCGCGAGGTCGGTCACAAGCATATCAGGAAAGCCGAAGAGGCGAACTTCAAGCCAAATTTTTCGTTCTTCACGAGTCTTTTGACCGCCAAAGCACATGTAGATGGAGTGCAATTTATTGGGCTTTATGGAACTGTTGGTTTTATTGCGATTCGGGACTTTTCCTTTCGAGGAGAGAGCGATTTGTGGAGTGACGTCTGGCCAGCGATTGATGCGATCGATGGAGTGGTCTGCCTTCTACTTCTTTTAGAAGGAGAGACAACGATTTCAAAAAACTTCACTAAACGGCGTTAGAATGGCTTCAAAATCGGCACAAGAGACAAGTACGCGACATGTTTGAGGTAGGAAAACTTTATTTCTGATTAGATAGTTATTTACACATTTTTTTTACAAACCGCCGACTTTCCCATACAATTCTCTATATAAACAAGCTGATGCAGAGTCGAATTTTGAGCTTGGGAAGCCTGTGGTTGGGTTTCTTGAAAAAACTGTGGTTCAAAATGTGCCTGGGTTTTTGCTCTGCGAGACTACAGGCTTTTTCAGTTGATCAATCGAGATTCACACTTAAAATTCTGAAGCTCCAACGAAAGGTTGCTGTACAAAACCTGTGTTGGTTCAGCAGCAGTAGAGCGTTTAGCAAACTCTGTTTTCACCTGTTACATTTAACAGTGCTGGCGATGCTGGGTGACGTGTAGCCGATCGTCCATCATGGTTATGCAACAAATGTGTGATTTGTTTTGCAAATATATGAGAAGCTTTAGTCGTGGTTTTACGTCGGAGAGCACTCACTTCCCAAAATAATTGTGTTACATTTGAATTTCCACTCATTGTCATTGATGACTACTCTTTTTGTATGTAGAGTTCTCCAGATTATCAGTTGTACGTGGCTGGAATCTTTAAATTTGCTTCGGAAACTTTGCCAGCGCTCTTTTAACCTTGCTGAATTCGTTCTGTTTTTTGACTGTTTTCGCTTTGTTTTACAGCACAATGGCCTTGTGTAATGTTCTACAGTTCTTTTTGAACACCGGTGACAAAAGACTTTCTAGTATCATAGTCAAAGGCGAGAGAATATTCCAGCAAGACGAAGGTAACAGTTGCACTTAGCCTCTACGCTGTCAATACACTGTCCTTTGTATTTTATACTTGACCGATACCCGATTCTACCGACTTATTTTTGTATTCACTCACAGGAATCCGCACAAGATCTAGGGCCGCGAAAGGTTAGCTTATTTTCATCCGACCCTATTTTATTAAGCTTTTTATTCTACGGATATGACTATGTCACGTCTTTTTAATCCTGCAGTAGTTTTTTTTTTATCCTGAAGTAGTCATTAATTACGCAGGGCCCCTATTAATACCAGCGTAGTGCTGAAAGAGCCACCCTGCCTAAATAAAGATGACTTGACTTGACTTGACTTGACTCCCTAAATGTCCATTCTTGTGTTTTATCCGTTGTGTACTTTTTATACTACAGGGTCCTTTTGCGCTAGAAACTAATCATTTCCACTGCTCGGAGATTTTGTTAGTCTACTTCAATACGCTGAAAAATGATTCCTTGGAGATAAATAAATACCTTCAGGTGGATTTTTTATTCTCTATTAATGAGGAAAATGAGTCCTTCATCATCATCATCATCAGCATCGTCATCGTCATCATCACTCCTTCCGCGCCAAGTGGCGCACAGGGCCTTCCTAAAGGAATTCCATGACCCATAGAGGCCTTGGTGACAGGTGGTCAGGACATCTCCCAGCTTGCACCCAACCCTGAAGTGTTCGAGGGCTGACCACAACACCGGGAACAACGTTCCCTGCTATTGTCTACTGATCAGTGTGTGGGTTCTTTTATATCCCCTTCCAGTTTTACCTATAACTGAAGTAAAGTTTAGGTGAAGGAGACGAGGCCAATGGCTCAATGTCACTACCCTATGATGTAATCACCCTAACTGAAGCACATGTTGAGCACACAGCCAGCATGATCTTACCAGTTATTTTAAGACCCTGGTTTGTGGTCTGGTGTGGGGTTTGAACTGAGGCACATGTTGAGCACACAGCCAGCATGATCTTACCAGTTATTTTAAGACCCTGGTTTGTGGTCTGGTGTGGGGTTTGAACTGAGGCACATGTTGAGCACACAGTCAGCAGGATCTTACCAGTTATTTTAAGACCCTGGTTTGTGGTCTGGTCTGGGGTTTGAACCCGCGACCTCCCGCTCAACAGTGTATTCTTCTACCAGTTAACAATTATTCCAGGAGCACTTGTTGGTTTGGAAAATTCGTATTATATTTATCTTATTTTCAATTCATGTAGAATACCTGAAAAATAGCTGATGAGTTCATCGCAGACTCCGTCTGCTTTGACTCATTTATGTATTTTGTATTTAACTCGGCTTCCTGGCCTTTTTGACTATATAATTATTTCGGGAAGTCGGTACCCCGTTTATTTAATTTATCAAGTTTATTTTATGCAAATTATATACGCTGGTGTATGATATGGTCGGGAAAGGGTGTGTGTGTGTTGGGGGTGGGGGTGGGGGGTCTTTCCTTTTATTGCTAGTTACCTTTTCTATCAGCGCTGTTCTTTTTATGTTTTGTCCTTTTAGTGCCAGAACAATGGACGATGATCCCTGTACCAGTAAAACTCTTCAAGTTAATTATTAATGAATTAGGCACACTTTTGGAAAGTGCTACAGCAGGAGGCGAGAATGGGGACGGGGACTCAGATGATGTGAGTATCCAAGCTCATTGACTATAATTCTTGTAGCCAGCCAGATAATTATGATTATAATTACTTAATTATCCTCTTCCCGTCGGGGCTTTTCAGGGATAATGATACAAATGCCAACTATGCGAGAAATAAACATAACGTGATAAGAATCCCAACTGGCCGGAGGCAAACCAGTTGGCTATTTACAAGGATGACCGAGGCGTTGAACCAGGAACTACCCAGAACACCAGCCAGCGGCCAGAGCGGGATTTGAACCCGTGGCAACCGCATTGAAATCCAGCGCCCTAACCGCTCGGCATAAACGCTAATTAAATGTTAGCATATTACAATAAACTTCATCAGACTCGCACTATCTGGAGCAGGTGATTCAGCATCACGAACAGACACGTGGCTGCCGTGGATACCGGCCATGTCTTGCTGGCATTTTCTCCTGCCACTTTACTCAGACTGTCTATCTGAGGTCCACCGTATCAATACGCTGGTGGTAGATATTTCAGTTGAGTCGTAAAACCGAGTCCGACCAATCATGCGAAAGCGGTTCAATAAAACCCATTTGTGGTGATGTTGAGTATGACTCTTCAGATGAAAGCATTTGAGTGGTACTTAGTTTCCTTCATCCAGTTAGCTTATTTACTCAATGTTGTTCTATTATCAGGGTGAGGAAGGCTGGGAGGACGCGGATGATGACGAAGAAGACATTGAAGTGTCCGGATCACCTTTTGCTCCTGCGTCAGATTACCTTGGTGAGAGATTGGGGATTAGCATCTATGTAATGTTTAATCAAGGAGAACATTATGTTTGGAACAAAGAAAGCAGTCGGCAAGTTAGTTAGCGAATTAACTAACGGTTTACGTTGTTCGTTAATATGTTTCAGATGGCCTGGCTTTCAGAAACCAATAATTATGCGATACCAACTAATATTTGTAATTTGCCTAAAGATAAATTTAAAAAGAGAATTCGTGCATTCTTATTTGAAATTTTACAGTCTGATGAGACTCGTATTACGGTCTAGAAGAAATCATATATGCAAGGTGGGGAAGGCTGGGAGGACGCGGATGTAACGTGCTGTTTCAATGCCTGTGGATGGTAGCGCGTCCCTTCGTCTTCGTTTGTTGCTTTAATCAGCTCTTTATTCGGATTTTTTATTCTCTCTTTTTTTTCTTTTCTCAACGTTCTCGTTTTAATTTCAACTTCATTTTCTTGTCAACATATCCCTTTAAGCAGTCTTTCATCTTTCCTTATCTCCTGGCCCTCCTAGGTTAGCTTTGCTACCTGCGGGTCAGGTAATTCTGTATTTAACTAATAGCAAATCAATAAAAATCAACTAAAAATCAAACCAAAAATTTGCACATTTAGATTAGACTACTAATGCAAGATTTAGTTTATGGGGTGTTGTATTGGCGCTTAAAAATTACACAAGCTTTTCAAACGTAGTGCCCAAGATATCCGTTTTTCCCACCGCGGAAGTGCTGAAATCTGTTGACGTTCTTTGGCCTTCTTTGGCCTTCGTCTAGGTTTTGATGTTGATGATGTGGAAGACGAGGACGAAGATGATCCGGAAATAAAGAATGATCCTATCTATGGGCTAGATTTACAGGTATTTAACATTTTTCTTTTCGTTCCCTTTAATTTGATTGTGCACGTGCGTAAAATTCTGTCCAAACCTCTGAAATATGTAGTTTGTTCATCGCTGTCAGTGGTTGTTTTTAGTTTGGAAGAAAAATGATTCCTTGGAGATAAATAAATACCTTCAGGTGGATTTTTTATTCTCTATTAATGAGGAAAACGAGTCCATCATCATCATCATCAGCAGCATCGTCATCGTCATCATCACTCCTTCCGCGCCAAGTGGCGCACAGGGCCTTCCTAAAGGAATTCCATGGCCCATAGAGGCCTTGGCGACAGGTGGTCAGGACATCTCCCAGCTTGCACCCAACCCTGAAGTGTTCGAGGGCTGACCACAACACCGGGAACAACGTTCCCTGCTATTGTCTACTGATCAGTGTGTGGGTTCTTTTATATCCCCTTCCAGTTTTACCTATAACTGAAGTAAAGTTTAGGTGAAGGAGACGAGGCCAATGGCTCAACGTCACTACCCTATGATGTAATCACCCTAACTGAAGCACATGTTGAGCACACAGCCAGCATGATCTTACCAGTTATTTTAAGACCCTGGTTTGTGGTCTGGTGTGGGGTTTGAACTGAGGCACATGTTGAGCACACAGCCAGCATGATCTTACCAGTTATTTTAAGACCCTAGTTTGTGGTCTGGTGTGGGGTTTGAACTGATGCACATGTTGAGCACACAGCCAGCATGATCTTACCAGTTATTTTAAGACCCTGGTTTGTGGTCTGGTCTGGGGTTTGAACTGATGCACATGTTGAGCACACAGCCAGCATGATCTTACCAGTTATTTTAAGACCCTGGTTTGTGGTCTGGTGTGGGGTTTGAACTGAGGCACATGTTGAGCACACAGCCAGCATGATCTTACCAGTTATTTTAAGACCCTGGTTTGTGGTCTGGTGTGGGGTTTGAACTGAGGCACATGTTGAGCACACAGCCAGCATGATCTTACCAGTTATTTTAAGACCCTGGTTTGTGGTCTGGTGTGGGGTTTGAACTGAGGCACATGTTGAGCACACAGTCAGCGTGATCTTACCAGTTATTTTAAGACCCTGGTTTGTGGTCTGGTGTGGGGTTTGAACTGAGGCACATGTTGAGCACACAGCCAGCGTGATCTTACCAGTTATTTTAAGACCCTGGTTTGTGGTCTGGTGTGGGGTTTGAACTGAGGCACATGTTGAGCACACAGCCAGCATGACCTTACCAGTTATTTTAAGACCCTGGTTTGTGGTCTGGTCTGGGGTTTGAACCCGCGACCTCCCGCTCAACAGTGTATTCTTCTCCCAGTTAACAATTATTCCAGGAGCGCTTGTTGGTTTGGAAAATTCGTATTATATTATTTTATTTTCAATTCATTTAGAATACCTGAAAAATAGCTGATGAGTTCATCGCAGACTCCGTCTGCTTTGACTCATTGATGTATTTTGTATTTAACCCGGCTTTCTGGCCTTTTTGACTATATAATTATTTCGGGAAGTCGGTACCCCGTTTATTTAATTTATCAAGTTTATTTTATGCAAATTATATTGTAATATTTTTTCTTATGGTACAATAAACTCGTGTTGTTTTTGTAGCTAAGTGTATGACACAATGAACATGTTGTTATTGTTACTGTTATTATGAGTTCAGTGCTAAACACCCAGCGAGACGCATTTCGCCGACTGAGTTGGCTATAACCATTTCATATTCAACCAGTGCTACTGGAATCATTTTTTATTACATTAACCAAAAATACAAACGTTGCGGATGCTTGGTGTAATGGCTAACTAACATCCTATGGCCTCTAAGCCACTCAGAACTCTGGAATGACATCCAGTAATCCCAATCATACGAATTACGCGGGGGTTTTTTGTGCGTGTTTATTTGAGCGACGCATTTAATAGATACACGAGTGAAGTGAAACAAAAGACGTTCTCTTCCAATTTCTCTAGTACTGGCTTAATGAGTCTCCGTACACATATGTATCTCTGGTAGTGGTTTTATTTTATTTTCAGAACCATCTGATCAAGTATGTTCAGACATTTGCCCAGCAGCAATGTTACCCGACCTATTTTCAAGCACTGAACGCGCAGGAAAAGCACACGCTGTCCAAGATCGGGATACCTTCTTAAACAGTCGAACTCCCTGTGTGAGGATCTCTGCGGAACAAAGGTCACGAAACTAAGAAGAAAGAATAGCAGGTGCCATTCATTACAAAAGGTTGGCTTTTTTTCTTGTTCTTTAAAAGATGACGTCACGACTGCGCGGGGGCGGAAAGACGGGAAAATCAGTTCAACTACAGAAAAAAAAGAACAGCTAAACCGCGACAAAAATGGTACTGAAATGACTTTATTGTAGATAAATAGTGACTATGCTGCAAAAATTCAAATAAAGCGGATAATACAGCCAAGATAAGTACAGGTCCTGGAGTGTAATGGATCTACTTCCAACATTCTTTCGTTGTTAGTTCTAGTATCTCTTTCTTGGTGGATATGAAAAAGATGCCTTGCGCCAAGTTTATCTTGTGGTTCTGTTGCCAAGTTGTATCATACTAAACCATGTTAATATTGTTAATCTGTTGTAAAAAACGACCTAATAAAACTGTGATTAAGACGCATTTGTGATTTAATTTTCGTGAAGTCCCTGCTGCCTTCCTTAGAGTAAAGGTTACGATCAGTCGATGACAGACTTCAAAAAATCTTTGTGGCTCTGATCGCCGGGAACCCTTTATTCTCACGGAGGCATGAGAAGGCTGCCGAAAATGTAGGCACTCTATTTGTCTTAAGAACGGTTTTCTTAGGTCTCGTACAGAAGTTCCAAAAAAAATGTTTAAGGCGTGTGAAGTAAGCACAAACATAATAAGCAATGGAACTCATCAACACTGACTGAACGTATATCGCTTGTCCTGGTGTGAGATTGAAATAACGAAAGCACGTTGCCTCTTTCGCCAGTTCCCACAAATTTTTGTTACGCTTCTCCTAGTGGTTACACAGGCTGCCCACACAATCTGTTAATGTAACCCTCAAAACCGTCAAAATCACTTCTGAAGCAAAAGGACGACCATACACCAAAGGTAAGGCAATTTAACTTTTATTTAGCGTTGGTCCATACATTTATTTAGCGATATGTCGCTATACAGTACGAAAAATACGGCAAATCCCATACATTTACTATAAAATAACAAAGAGTTACACTAACAGATTGTGTGCGTCCCTGTGGTGGTTGTGCTTGCATTTGTCGCACAGTATTTATTGCATCGTCATGTGATGACATAACTCCGAACTTGATGTATTGTTTACCACCCCAAAAGTGTGCTGATCATTAACGCCCTTAGATCACTGCAAGTCAGTAATCCGTCTTAACAAAAACTGTCTTGATGTTTCTGCACTAATTGCCTTGAGTTGTACAGTGGGTAAACCCTGCGGGAAGGGATTTTTTTCTGCACCGTGATGCGATTTAGTGGGATTAATTCTTGCCTCTCGCGCTGTCAGTTGGAGAGCCGACTACACCAGAATCTAGTTGGATTTCGACGGGAAAAGGAAAAACGAAGCTGATGCAAATGGAGTTGAGATGTGAGGGAAAAAAAAAACATGCATTGACGCACGAGGCCGTGGAGCTCATTTTCCGAACAGCAGCTGATAATCTATTGACCTTTTAATTGAGCTTAGCAATCCTACCCTGCGAATGGGAATATTTTATTCTGAGATATCCATGTGCACCAAAAATCCCGGCTATTCATGTTTATAGCCTTAAGATTTGAAGGATTTATATTTTACTTTGACTTTCGATTGTGTGGGGATATAGCTAAAGACGGGTTTAATTCGCAGTTCCTCAGGAAAGCTTTATCCATCATATTCATGAAATAAGAAAAGGCGTGATACAGGTCACACCAGAGTGATGATTATTGCTTCTTTCTTTCGTCTTTGACCAAAGCTCAAGGCAACTTCGTTCCCAGGGTCCTCTCTCTTCCTCCCAGGAGAAGGTACCCCGTGCCCATGTGTACAAATCAAATCCGTACAGAGGGTGGGCCCTCGACGAAGTGGAGACAAACTTTAACTTTACTGCCCCTCCCTTCAATCATTTTTCTGGAATCTGCAAAAATCTAGCAGACACGTGACCAGCTGCAACCTGGGTAGTTTCTCGAGGGACGAAGAGAGAGGACCCTGGAAGAGGTTGAGCTCAAGGCGTGACGTTTGGATTGTATAAAGACTGTACATTAGCTAGGATAGAAAATAAAGAACGAAAGTAAACGGCTGGTTCTAATTTCATTTGCACGTGCTTCAGAAACGTAAGACAAATGGTGAAGGTTAAGATGAAGAATGCCTGCGGGGTACCATGAAAGCTCTATTAAGCCCCCTGTCTCTATTAGCCCTCCTCTCTAATAAGCCCTCCCCCCTCGTCCCCTTTGGGACGTGAGATTTGTAATTAGTCCCTTCCATTCCATCTTACGAAATCCACTTCGTGCGGCCCAGTTGATTTGTTTTTAAACAAATTTACACTCAAACGCATAATGCTGTTTGCTGCTCTGTATTTAAATACTAAAGTGTCACTGCAGCTGTTTGTGTTTTGTACAAAAACTATTTTAAGACGTAAACGGTATGTTTAAGATTGAAATAAGCCCCCCTCTCTATTAAGCCCCACCCCGTTAATGAGGCCTGAAATTAAATAAGACCCCCCTCCCCGCCGGGAGGTTAATGGCAGTTAGACTACATACATTCTATTTATGTTACCCCTCCCCCCTCGCCCCCAAAAAGAAAACAGAAAACAGCAGAATGAAGTTAATCATCAAAATCAAATTAACAACAGCAGCGACAAAATCAAGTTTGATTATGCAGAAGATAGTATTTATACTCTTTTAAAGGGTCTATGCGTTCTAGCGCCTATTGGTGCTAACTGGGGACACAGTTTAAAAGTGACTAACTACTTAAGACATACATGGAACCCTAAAAAGGCTAGCAGAGAAAAGGTTCGGTCAAGCCAAGCATAACCGGCATTCACTTCCACGTCCTTCCACGGTCGATGTCATCTTTTTTTCCGTATCATTCTCTTAAAAGCTGCCAGGGTTCCCATATTTCTTTCCTCCTTATACACAGACGCTTTAGTTTTTATCTCTGACAGGCTGTCCTTGGCCAAATTAGGTAGCATCTGCTACTATTGCCTTTTGCAACAAACATTGAAGATGCCAACATTTCGCTGTAATACACTTTTTATAGAATAGTGGTATCGCACTGAAACGGTAATCCTTATAAAACGACTGAAAGAGTAGATCCATATCTTTCTGCGGGTCATTTATTTTTAGCTTTTAGTGTCAACCAAGAGATCGTCCAATAACAACTCTGGACAAAACTGCATCAACAAATTGCTTCAGTATCCAATGCTTCGGGAGGTCGCGGGTTCAAACCCCGGCCGGACCAACACTCAGGGTCTTTAAATAATTGAGGAGAAAGTGCTGCCTTTGTAATTTCATCTGCAAACGGTTAGACTTTCTAGTCTTCTCGGATAAGGACGATAAACCGTAGGTCCCGTCTCACAACACTTGTTCCTAATAATCTGTGGGACGTTAAAGAACCCACACACTGTTCGAAAAGAGTAGGGGACGTAGTTCCCGGTGTGGTGGTCTACCTTTCATCAGTCTTGACATTCATGTGTGGGTTGGGTGGGTGGGTGAGATCGCAAATGGACTGATAGCGGCTGCCAGAGGCGCCTTTACAGGCTGACGTCCGATCTCACCCTAGAGAAGAATTGTAAACCGCCATGAAACTATGTGATATGTGCGGTATATAAATCCATTAACATTCAGTGATGGTTCAACATTTTTGAAAAGACGGCAAGTTTGTATTGGTAAGTTTTACGCTCGCATTAACATATTTAAATTCAGTTTTGTGCCACGCACAATTAGAGATTGGAATAATCTACCACATAATGTTGTAGAAATTGCGGACGACGCTAAGTTACGCAAATTATTGTTATTTACGTTTCTCTAGGAACCCGCTGACCGAGATGTATATAATATCATTCATGAACGAGGTTACATGAAATAAATAAGTGAAGTGAAGTGCCATGGAAAAGCCAATCTCGTTGTGAGGGAAAAGCCCTGGGAACGAGGTTGTAGAAAAGAGACGGAATTATTTTCGGGGTTGAAAAGGAATTATGAATTTTGAATTAAATAAGGTACTTCAGTGGTAAAATTCGAACAAATGAACACTAAACCTAAGCAAATCAAATTTTGTTATCTTCCGCCCTTTGCTTAGGGATCAGAAACGCCTTCCTTTTGCTCCTACTAAGTAAGATACACATCTTTGATCACCAAACAAATACACTAACGTATTTGGAATGTAAAGAATATGTTAAATATCTGGGCGTCCTCATAGATTATAAACTCTCGTGGAAGAACCATGTCAATTCTGAGTAGTATATGTTCAGCAGAATTATCCGGGTTTTGGATTAGGTGATTAGGTGACCAGGTAAATCATTAGTATTCAAACGGATGTAGACAATACCTGAGCCAGCCCTAGGGCCCAAGGGCTACCCTATGGGCTACCCTACCCAGAATACTTATCAATTAAAAGCTATATTAAAAAATATTTAAAAAAATGACCAATGAAAAAAAATGACCAATTTTAATAAAATGAATGCCTGGCAGTTATAGACGCCACAGGGCTGTGATCCTGCAGTTCATGTACAATGAAGCATTGAGCAAAGAACTACTGTACCTGGACTCTCAAACCTCTTTCCGAGCATTATTTGATGTCCTGCTGTTTATAGTCATTGAAAACCCTTTCTCTCCAAATCCTTCAACCGAGAATTCAGTGCCGTATTCGTACACTCAACACATATGTAACCATGTCGATATATCATCGTTTATATGTTGATACTACTCTTCCCAGTAGACCGCGACACCCACGTATTTTTTTGCCGCCTTCAGAGTAACGCTTGTAATGCCGCGAGCTTGTTTCAAACCAGTCACGTGGTACGTTTAAATGTACCACGTGATGAACATTTTCGCATCGCGTCATCACAGTTTTGTATTCCTGCAGTGTGCCGCTTTGTGGAACGAAGAGATGAATTATTGTGTGTCAAAAAAGGGAAGGATTCTGGTTCCAGGACGTGCGATAGATGCCGACTTTCGTCGATTGGTGATTGACCACATGATTTCAAATGGTGGTGACGTTCTAACAGGATATTTCCCAGGATCAGTGAGTTCTGTCGCTGATCATTTCAAGCTTAGTAGGTCTTGTGTTGCAACCGCTTGTGAACGAGCTACTATTGATCCTCAGTGGAAGGGAGGAAATAATCCAACTCATCTCCAGTCTCAAGATTTGGACCTACTGGAAGCTCTAAAATCGGCAAAGCCATCTATGCCTTACAACGAAATTCGTGAAGTTATAAATGCCAATTGTGCTATCCCCTCAGGAACATCAACTTCTGCTATCGGTCGAGCAGTTCAAAGAAGACTTTCTGGCGGGCCATGGACATGGAAGCGAATGTCAACCTTTAAGTACGAAAAGTTCACGCCCGAAAATGTAAACTATTGCCAAGATTTTCTTAGCTATGTCAGTAGCGTTGACCCTTTCAAGCTTAAGTTTTTTGATGAGGCAGGGTTTGCCCTTCCTGGTGTTGGGAAAGCTAATTATGGACATTCCCGCGCAAATCATCCCTGTGTTGAAATTGGTAGCATCTAGGCGCCCCAAATGTCACTCTAAACATGTTGATAGGGCTAGAAGGAGTCCTTTATGCAAATACAGAAGATGGTGCCACAGACACCTTAGCGTTTTTAAACTTTTTTGGTGAAGCAAGCCACAACTCTATGCCAAACGGTCAACCTATCTTACAGTACGGAGACCATGTGATTTTAGACAACTGTGCAACCCACCATTTTGAAGGAGGCTATGCCCTAGCCGAATCGTTAGACAATATAGGTGTTGAAGTCGTTTATCTTCCCACCTATAGCCCGGAATTAAATCCTATTGAACTGGCGTTTAACAAACTAAAGAAGGTCGCCCAAAAAGACGAAATCCGGGAAGTATTTGCAAGAAATGTTCCTTTGGGAGTGTATGAATGTTTAGAGGAGATAACTGTGAATGATTGTGCTGGCTTTTTTAAACACGTAGGTTACATTAATTATTAGCCTACATGAAGAATGTTACTGCCGATTTCAAGTCTACTCAAAAGATAAATAGACGAAGAACTTCTGAAATTTCCTTTGTAAAGTAAAACATGTTTACGAGCAGCCGCATGTGACTGAATAAAAGTAGCAGTCAATAGCGTAGTGTTTGTTCAAGCAACCAGTCTTTACAGTTCTGTCGCGAGAGTAGTTCAATCTGTTTCAAAACCCCCTCGAGAAAACATAATTTGAAGACGTTTAAGTGTTCTGCAACACTGGGGAGAAATCACGCAGTATTTCAGTGAAAAAATCTGTGTTCGGTAATGTTATGTTGTGTTTTGGCGATAAACCATTTCAATGACAAAGCCGCCGATAAAAATAGTAAGTGTACCTAGTACATTTATTCTTGTTTAAGCAACCAGCCTTTAAGGGAGTGCAGTTTTCTTAAGGGAATAGTTTAATCTGATTCAAAAACACAGTTTGAAAGATTGTTACTGGCTATAGCTTAGGGACGCAGAAGACAAATTACGCTGTTTTCAGTGCAAACTCCACTCTAATTTGAGAGCGTTGCGGCGACGGTTTGGCGATAAACCCTTTCAGTCTTATGACAAAGGATTTAGAAAAGTATATAAATAGCTCGTTCAGTTAAAGAGAAATTTAACTTTTAATTTGGTAATAAGTAATAACATATTTTCAATATAATTTGAGTGAGAGAACTAGGGATTTGATGAAGCAAGTTTCAACAATTAATCATCCACTTTTTTCCCAAACACAACAAATTTTAAGCTTAATAATATTAACGTAATATCATTACTTGGCAATACAGTAATAAAATCACACTAGTGAACTCAACATGATCAACAGAATTGACAAATCTTCAATTAACGAAGAAGAATTAACAAAGTAATAGAGATTTCGATTTCCGTTGTTGTTTTTTCTTTTATGTTCAGTGCGTTGATGTTAGCTAGAAAACACAACAGGGCTTTCAACACAGCTGTAACAGAGAGAACAAAAACATAATAGAGATCGCAGCGAGGAGTTATGTTTCCGACCGCGATCAGACGTTTAATTAAGACTTAATAAATAAACCATAGCCTGTCGATATTGATTAGTTAATCGTATCAGTGCAAGTAGTCCTGAAAACCATGGCCTGTCCGATATTGTTTAGTTATGCGTATCAGAGGCATCTTCGCAAGCTTTTGCTAGAGCACTTAGTCCTGAAAACGCATCTGAAGTTGACTGGGAGGCTCTTGTATCTGTTTCAGTGCGCTTCGGTTTATCCAGCTTTGGAAGAGGTCTTGGAGGCAAACGGTAATCAATATCTTCCGGGCGTGACGTTTTCAGGCTTTCTTGAATACCTACTGCCAACATGAAATCGTCGTCGGGTGGAAACGGGTTAGACAATTTTGCTTCTCTATGACACACACTGGACATTTCCAATGGGCTTAAGTAGGATGGAACGCTGGCTTGGCTAGAGATATTTGGCCAATGAATCCCTCTATCCTCCCACAGTTTTCTGTAGGGATTTTGAACGGAGGTTTTCCCAGAATAATTTCGCACACCATCACATTTTTTGGCTGAAAGGATCTCCTTTAAATTGGCTCCGGGGGCAGGCAGTTTTCCCTTTAGGATGACTTCAAGCTGTTTGGCATCCTTGTTGAGAAGGAACCAATTTTCAATGCATTGCCCGTCATCTCCGGTTGTTAAATATCTGCTTGGATCGCTTTCTATAAGATGACGTCGCACCTTGTAGACGTAGCGCTCTTGGATAGATTTGGCGGCTGCTTGCTTTACTTTCATTGCATTTCTCACCGAGTCAATATCTTTCAAGACTTCTTGTCGCTGTTTTTCCAGCTCTTTTAATTGTGCCTTTTCTTCTGGATGTTTACTTATGACCCCGCAGTGAAAAACAGTTTCGCAACACTGATATGGACAGTTCAGACGGTTGTGCCCCTCCTGTCGATGACAGTTGCTGCAAGTTGGTCCGCCTTTACAGTTGGTCTCCTTGAGGCAATTGCGATAACTTTCGATCCATGTTGTAATCTTCTCTTCTTTGATTTCCAGGCTTCGCAGCTTTTCTTCTTGATTTTCAAGGTACTTTTCTAGAGGTGATTTGAAACACGAGGTGGAACCGGTGAGCTGCGATGAACCAGAGTCCTGTTTACTTTTGTTTTTCTCAAATTCCAAACTTCGGCGACTTGCAGCTTTTCCTATCTTGCTTGTACTCGGCATACACGAGGGACTAACGCTTTGCTGCTCGCCGGCTCTTTTTCTTTGCAAAACGGGAGCTGGTGAATTGGACTGCTCTACCATGACTGTGATACGTTTGAATTCTGCATTTTCAACGGGGACTCCACATCTAAACATTTCTTGCACCGAATTCTCGTCAGAAAGATCGACAAAGGTCTTCTCGTCGTCTAGGTACCTCATTCGTAAGTCTTGGTCATCAATGTTGTTAAAACGGCTTGTTACTTTGCGAATTTTGTCAATGAAGCTTTGTCGTGAAAAATTTATAGTGTCGAATGCGTCTAAAAAAACCGCTCCGAATTTGTCCTGATCATATTTAATCTTAAGCTGATAAACAGCGGCCATGCTGTCAGCTCTATGGCAGACAAAAAGCGCGGTATTAAAGATTTCTTCTTGTTGTGAATGAACATCACGTGATATGAAAAAGTCATGAAGCCACAGAAAAAATGTCCTCACGTGGTACATTTAAACGTACCACGTGATTGCTTTGAAACAAGCTCGCTGCATCAAAAGCGTTACTCTGAAGGCGGCAAAAAATTTCGTTGTGTCGCGGTCTACTGGGAAGAGTAGTATATGATCACCGTGTGGGCGCCATATTTGGCATAGAATGAAGTAAGGTTACATTCAGAATGAACTGAATTCGAGAACGAAAACGTGCCGATGACGTCAAAAATTTGAATTTTTTATAGTTGGTTGCGTTGTATCAATTTTCGCTGTGGCATAGATTTCTTGTTGTGCGATCAATACCCCGATAAGACTTTCCAACATATTAAGTTTGGGCTTAGAAAAGAACTTCTGTTTCGTTAATTGGTCATGTTTATATACCTGCCAACTTTTTCTGAGTCAAATGCGTGAGATTTTCGTCTCTCCATGACTGGAATTTCCGAAGATGTTGCGGCGACTTCCGACGATTTTTCGAAGACTCCCGAACGCTAGCGAATATGTTCAAAGATGTTCCGATGACTTCCGAAGCTATTTGAAGCTTTTCCGATGGCTTTCGGAAGTATTCTAGTCCCTCAAATGCAAACTGAAACGTGACATTTTAGCGCGCTCTGATACAGTTAGGACTCAAACTCAATATTAAGCGCCGTTCAGGTTGGAACATTTACGGGGAATATTGAATTATTGACTTTTGCTGTTATTGTCCTCAATGCGCGAGATTGACGTCTTTGGTCCGCAGGCGTGATACTCACGCATTATGCGTGAGAGTTGGCAGGTATATGTTTAGCTTTAAAGCCCCCAACGATCAAACATCGTGTTGACCATTTTTGAGTCTAGTGCGCATGCGCTCTAGACTCTATCTCGTCCCCAGAGCCTACGTTACCCTTGTCCAGCGGAACGTATCCTTGGCGCTGGCCAAAAGGATCGCAGCCTCTGAGAACGAGATTGCAACTCAGAGCTGTTCACTGTCCACAATTGCGTTGGAGTATCGACCCAATTTCTTCAATCGATTCAAAAACGTGGACACGCAAACAGACAACAAGGCAGGCACGTCGGAGTATCGACGAATGCTGCTGCAATATTTCTCGATCGATCCGACAAGCAGCATCCGAAAATGCCACGTGGGAATCTGTATTGAAGATTCTTGACGAAGCCACCGGCACGTTTTGCGTTGAATTATTCTAGATTTGGTTTTAACACTTGCTACAACTCTTCCATACATTGAATCAATCAAGCAAAAGGTATTGCGAGTGTTCTACCACTTTTAGGTCGATGGTTTCGAACAAATATATAAAACTTAAAGGCGTTTAGTTGTCGAAGCCGTTCAGAGGCTTCGCAAGCTCAAAATTCGACTCTGCATCAGCTTGTTTATATAGAGAATTGTATGGGAAAGTCACCGATCGGAAAAAAAAAATGTAACTAACTATCTAATTAGAAATAAAGTTTCCCTACCTCAAATGTGTCGCGTACTTGTCTCTTGTGCCGATTTTGAAGCCATTCTGACGCCGTTTAGTGAAGTTTTTCGAAATCGTCTCTCCTTCTAAAAGAAGGAGAGACAACTGACTGAAATTCTCCATTTACTTTTAGAAAAAATGAGACCCCTCATCCCTCAAGTGAAATGCACGACCTATTTGAAGTATTTTGAAAATGCTATGAGCCACATTCCCATTTCCCAGTCCTCTCCCCCATCCTCCAAGTAGTACCTGGATGCCCCCTACAGAATGGTGTCCATGTCAGGTTCCATTTGTTTCCAACCCTTGGTATGTCATGTGAAATCAGTCACAAATATCATCAGTTCAAAGCACTAGACTCGTGTACCCTACTGGGTACCTATTTTTGACCATTTAGCCGCCTCTCTCATCTTTGCATTGACATGGTTTTCCATGTCCACGTTTGATGTCGATCAAACATTTCATCCAACATTTAGCGTTACTGTTTGTTGTTTTATCGTTTAGCCACCTCAACCAACAAAGCGTACACATGAATCACATAACATCGACATCTTAGCGATATTTAATACGCAAAAATTGTTTTGTGGACTCACTTTGTCCGGTGAAACACTGTTTGTCACACAATGTTGGGCGAAAATGTTTCGGATAGTTTTGCCGGGGCTTAAGCATGCTTTCGAACGGGCTTTCTACGGTTGGTGGAACGAAAAATTTGAATTTTTCACTTTTTTGATTAAGATCACATTTTGTAATGAAACGCTTGATTGTCAATTTTAGGGATGGCGAATGGTAAATCCGAGACTTTGCGTCCGAGACTTTCTTAGCCTTGCAAAAGTAATCAAGACTCCAAGACGACGTTGGGAAAAACATCAAGACCGGTGAAATTTGACAAAAATTCTGCGAGACACGTATTTTTTTGAAGAACCACCCCTAATTTTGGCTTCAGCCGTTCAGGCTGCCCAACCATAATAGAGTTTGTAAACATATGCAGGAGCTAGAAAAAACACTTGTAAACAATGCGCGATCTTTAAATAGAATGTTACGCTAGTAATTTTAGTCATTTTATAGTATTTTTCAATATAATGCTAGCCCATGGGCCCTGGCCCAGGTTTTGTCTACACCCGTATTCAAACTGCCTTGGTGGATTACGTAAAATGTCTCAAATATGGGGCAACTTGGATCATTTTAATACGTAATGCGTGACTAATGGAGCGGAAAGCAAGAGGATAGCTAAAGCCCGCCGCACAGGTGAGGAAACAGCTGAGCAAAATGGCTCGCGAGGCAGATGGCTCAGCCGTTTCCTCTCGTGTGCGGCGAAATTTGGTGAGAAATTCGCCTCGCGAGGCCGTGAGATCAATATCAAATTGATATTGATCGCACGGCCTAGCGAGGCGAAAATCTCACGAAAAACTCACCGTACACAAGAGGAAACAGCTGAGCTAACTGCCTCGCGAGGCATTTTGCTCAGCTGTTTCCTCACGTGTGTGGCGGGCTTAAGAATTTACACGGAGCGCAAAGTAAATAAAAGTTAGGCTAAGAATTCAAAGGTGACAGACCGCAAACAATTGTTGCTTCTAAAAATATCTGCATGTAATAACTGTTCACCAGTAGGATACCTAAAATGTGTGCAATTCCACAATTGGTTTCGGCTCCATCAAATCCTATACCAATTGCAGAACATTTTAGGAGGAGCCACCCACACTGTGAGCACAGTTATTGACAATACATATTAGCAAGGAAAACAACGTAAAATAATAGGAGTACGTTAAATAACGAACTAAGCACACGTGAACTAAATAACGAACTAAGCACACGTAAACTAAATAACGAACTAAGCACACGTAAACTAAATAACGAACTAAGCACATGTGAACTAATTTATTCTTACAGACAAAACTGTTAAAACTTTCGGAAAATCGAACGATAATCTCAGAGAAAAGTTTTTCCCAGAAAGCGACTTGTAAGGAATGACCAAGTTTGAACGTTGGTCTTGTAATTTGAAAACATAATAGAGTTTTCAATAAACCAATCACTGTTAAGTAAAAGTGACGCTCATTAGTATGCCTATCCACTTATTAGTATGCAGGAAGACATTTACCTAATCCTCCAAGGCAGTTTGAATTCTAATGATTTACCTGATCACCTAATCACGTAATCACCTAATCCAAAACCCAGATAATTCTACTGAACATATACTACTAGCCTTGAAAATTAGTAAACTAACCATAGGTTTGCTATCAAAACTAAGACATTTTGTTCTGCACCACACACTTCCCTGCTAGCAGAGGCCTCTTTTCCTTGTATTCAGCACAATTAAAAGAGGCCTCTGCTAGCAGGGGAACCACACACTTGTTAATATGTACAACTCCCTTATTACTCCCAATTAAATAAGCTCTTAATTCTCCAAAAACGCGCTCTTCCCCGCTCCTGGTTTTGTCTATTTCTCTGATAGACGTGATCACGCAATTCCTTTATTTTTGAATGCTCATATTTTACCTATAAGTTTTATCTACTACAAATTACTAGCTGAATCAATGCTTGATGTAAGTTAAAAAGTAATGATCTTGTCCCGTCAAATCTAAAGGACCTATTGATTCCTAAAGCGAAAATATTCATTCTTATAATTAATATTATCCACGATCCTCGGTATATAGAATTTCTATATCCAGAAATAAAACATTGAAATTAAAGGAAATCATTTTCAAGAATTGGTGCAAAACTGTGGAATGTGATACCAACTAAGCTAAGGGCTCTTCCTAAGTTACTTTTAAAAAGAAAATTCAAATGATTTTGTTTAATCTATTAGAAAATGAAGATTCATATGAAGATTTAGAATCTATCATTTCAAAAGTTAATATATACTCTTCATAGCTGTACATCCTTATTATCCAATCCTGTTTTGTTTCAACTACTTCGATTTTGCTCTAAGGCCCAGTTCAAACGTCGAACTTTTCATATTTGGGTCGACCCAAATAATAAACTTCAGACGGTTGATTCAGACGTCGAACGTAATGGCGTCAAACTTCGGTAATTCACACAAAACCTTTGAGGTCGGCGGTTATTGTTTGAAGTCTTGACGGAATCAATATGGCGGTGAAACGAACACTGTGCAAATTCGAAGCTTGTTATGCTCGCTAATGCCATCCGTGAAAATAGAAGAAGGCGCTTAAAGATACAAATGGCATTACACCATCGTAGAAAGCAAGTTTAACAAATGTTTTTTTCGTTCTTTTATTATTTATTTCATCCCAACGAGATAACATTACGACTGTTCCTCAATCCTATCGTCGGTTTGGCAGAAACACACAGGTTGACGTATATTTCGTGTTTTTCAAGCATGAAGACTCCTCTTTTCCCGCCATCTTGTTTGAAAGCATGCCTTTTGCGCTGCGGATGATACCTTGCTTGAACGTGTTGAATTGTGGGTAAAAATAATTTATATAACGTATTTGTAATGTCTGCATTACATTCGGCACATGAAAAGTTCAACGTTTGAACTGAAGTCGCTCCCCAGTCGAACTTCCCATGTAGACCACCCGAACTTAATTCTTGAGTCGACCCAAACTTCGATCCTTTCACGTACTTAATTGAAGGAATTTAATAGGTTCGGTACATGAAAAGTTCGACGTTTGAACTGGGCCTAAGTTTCTTACAGTGTATCTTTTAATGAATTAGTGTAATATGTGTTGCTCTTACGTAGTTTTTCTTCAGCTTCTTCTGTAGCCTCCTTCGCAGCCGTTGTTTGTGTCTGTCCTATTCTCCCTCCCCACCAAGAGAATAGGACCGGCACAAACAACGGATGCGAAGGAGGCTACCTCTTCTGTAAGCTGCGAACAGGCATTCTTTTTCTTTTGTACGACATATAGAGAATACAGGGAGAGGACATGATCTCAGGCTACCTCTTTGTAAAACGTTTCTTTTTCTCTTGAACTTAGGCTACCAGATTTTGTTTAGTTTTATTTCTCCTGGCCCGCCTCGATTAGCTTTCGCTACCTGCGGTGTCAAAATTACGATGACTTTAGGGCATGGCTTTCTTTTTCGGCCCGTTTAGAGGGCTTGAAACTTCCAGGCGGTCAGCTCAAACTGGTTAGAACCTTCCCTTCAGCTCTGTTCAAATCACTTATGCAGTCTATGCATTTTCCATTTTTCCATTTCCATTTATTTGCCATGAACCACATAAGAATACACTGAAAATTTAAAAATACGAAACACTAGAAATTTGTAATAACTGAAAGATGTTTAAGGTAGTAATGAGAAGAAAACCTGTATAGAAGCCGGTGGCTTATGAACTATAGGCTTCCTGGCAATACAGGGTACGAATTACGGGGACAGCATGAAATATGAAATGTATTATTTTAAAAAGAAAAGAAAAGAATATGAGTATATTTGCCTAAGAAAGAAGGATTTTTTAAGTCTTTTCCCAAACAAGCGGATGCTTTCACTGTTTTGAATTTCATGACTTAACGGGTTGAAAAACTTAGATCCTTGAAACCGCATGGTGAACGGAAGTCATCAAAACCTTGCTAGCCTTACTTGGTCTCTTGGGGTCAACGTCTCGGCTAGTTTGACAACGCGCCCAGTTTGAAGAAATCCTCCTTTTTCAACATTTTTACAAGAACCTTGACTGATTTAAGAGAACAAAACTGATACTGTGAAGTTCATTTCACCGATTTTAAATAAATCGTTTTGGGAAGAGTGTCATCGATATCTTTTTTCCACAGTTCGCACGCTTTTTAACTCTTGTCTAACTTTATTTCGCAATGATTTAATTTGCGGGTACATTTATGCTTGACTGACTAAATCCTCTCATAATAAAGTGTACAGCAGCTATCAGGGCCCCGTCAGGCATCTCAGACAAATTAAAGTCAAAGTGCAGTAATGTGGGTCATGTAACAATTCGTAGGAGCCAAAGATGTTTTTCTTTTGGTGAGGCCCTGCCAGGGTAAATTCCGACAAGCGACATGGCCCAAAAAGTAGCGACAGCACAAAAAATGAAATCCTGACAGGCGACATCATTCCCAGCAAAATTCCGACAGTAGCATCAAGGCCGAGAGAATAAGCGATTTAAACACCGACAAGGGAGATTTTAAAATTCAGACAAGTGACACGGGACCCTACCCTGGCAGGGCCTCTTTGGTGTTTAGTGGAATCTTAAACTGATAACGCTCAATTTAAACTTTAAAAAAAGACGTAACGGGCACATAACGAGAACATTTAAAAATAATTCTTAAAATTTAGTCTCGTCTGTCTCCAGATCTTGTAGACGAATTTCTTATGCTAGGTGAAAGATAAGGCGCTCTGAACAGTTTTTTAGCCGAAACAAACACTCGGGTGTGTAACTGTACGGGAAAGTGTACTAGCACACAAACGTCTTCACCAGTGTGGACACAGCAATTAAGTGTTTTTATTATATATCAAATTTTTTTTTTGCGGAAATTTTTCCATATTTTTGCCAATTTCTACAGAAAAAAATCATTTGTCATGACGATTTTTTTCAGTGAAACGTGCAACCCTTGTTACAGCCGCAACATTTCGTGGCGCCACCTGCTGTTGATGATTCAACGAACAGCTATCTCCGTAGTTGTTCACTGATGCATTTCAAAAATAAACATGGTCGAATTCTAAAAGCAATAATCTTTCAACTAAAATAGTTCTTGATTGATGGCATTTTAAAAGGACTGTTTATTTTAGATTACGATTTTTGATTTGCGCGATTGTTATTGTTGTTTTTGGCTTGCTATTGTTCTGTCCGGTAAACAACCTTGACATGTCTGCGCCCCTCCCACGACGATTAGAGCCCGTTGGTTATCTCAGAACTATCGGGTAGTATAAACAAGATCTCATGTTAAATTTTCTTAGGGATAGCTTTTTCATTGCCTTCTATCGAACCAGTTCAAAGTTGTTTTTCGTGGAACGCGCTCGAAATTTTGAATTACAGTAACTGACGCGGCATAAAATTGACAATGTTATCTTAAGATTAGCCAATCATAGCTTGCGGTAAAAGTAGAAACTGACTGTCGCCGGTTCACGTGCAGAGAACCTCAGAAGTGTTCCAACGTGGAGGAGGAGCTAGCTCGAGGATGAATACAACTGTAAACGTGAGTACTATTTCTGACCTTTTTTGTTATGTTTGCAATACCTGTGGCATCTTTAGGACCCAAGTGATCTATATATTGTTAGTTTTTTTATTAATCCTCTCAACTGTCGCGGCCCATTTAGTAAGTCCCGCCAGGATATTGATAAACTATTTGTTTGGATTTAGGAAAGGAAATGATCACTTGCACTCGAGCGAAATGGATACTTTCTTAAATCATGTAATCCTCTGTTCGCTTGTATAACCTTGAAGGAAACTATGAAATTCTGTGAATTTCATAAGTATTTACTTATTGTGTTTACGAACTGTTCAGAGGCTACGTTGCGACCATTCACACACTGTTACGCGAGCTGGTTTTTTAAGCTTTAAAATATAAACTTGAATTGTTTGGTAATTTGGTTGTCTCGTGAACGGATTTTAAAAGTTTTATTTTTGTCTTTTTCCAGATCACTGTTCCAGAAGGCCAGGAAATTATAAACCGTGTTTTTATCGGTGGTCTCGCTCGCGATGTAAGTCAAGTGTTGAGCTTATTTTACGCGCGACATTCAACGAAAATCACGAATTTAGCCTCAGGCTTTTTCTTTCGTCGAATTCTTCCTGAAACTTGTATCGAAAAAGCCTCTGCTTAAGCTAAATCTGTTCCGTGGTGGTTGAATTGTATAAATTTGTGATGAATGAACACTACACAAGATGTACATTACAGATTACTTTGTATTTCCACCGTGCGAATCGAAGTAAATCACTGTGGCGTCATCTTATCCGTATGATCTTGAACCTTAAGATTTTTATTTCTCCCAAAACAGCATTCCTATCTTGCCTCTTTTCGCCGTCGTACTCTGTTGGTTCTGGTTGTGACTTTGTAAGCGTTGTCGCAATAAACTGGTTAGCTGAGTAAGTAATTGCAGGGTAATTGTCAGTGATTCAACAAGACTAGTAGAAGCAAAGTAACTGGTAAACCAGCGGTTAATTGGAAAAAGTTATTGTCGCCATTTATGTTTGAATCTCCGAAACTCAACCTTTTTGTAGCAGTAGTAAATTTGGAGTGTTTCGTTTGACTGTTTCCGGACTTTTCCGGAAAACTTCCAGCAGTAATCGGTTTATGTTCTCTCCTTCTTCTTCAGACGTCAGAGTTGGAACTCGAGAACTTTTTTTCAAATTTTGGAGAAGTAGTCGACGTCAGAATAGTTTGTGACAGAAAAACAGGCCTAAACAAAGGGTGAGTTGCTTCAGGTAGTTAAACTATTTATCAGCTGCATTTCAGCTTAAATTTAACCTTAAGTTTAATTGTATCAAGTCCACTAAAGCTTACTGTTATTCAGACAGAACGGAGTGCTTTTAATTAGTGTGAAAACAACAACGATAGTGTCGGTGCTGTAACTCACGATCGGCCACACAAGGTAAAAAAAAAAAATAAATTCTCTGGCTTTCATGTCGCTGTGAAGGTGTAGGTGTGAAGTTTCGAAAACGCCCACTGTATCATAAGCACGTCCGAAGGACGTCCATTGAAAATGAACGAGTTAACTCTCTCACTTGCAAGGCGTGCCCTTAGTACTAAAAAGTGGATTTACTGTTACTGTTTGTAAAGAAATAAATGACATCACTCAAGCTTACTGCTTATAGTTAAACTCCCGTTTAATCAGTAGCGGTTTGTGGAACGCGCTCGAAAGGTAGAACATCACATGCACATATACTGCAGCAACTAGGTTTGACGCGACTACGAAAAGAAAGAGCGCATTGTTTGTCAATTTAGAAACGAAGCCCTGTTCAAGTTAATTAATCCTCACACGTTACAACTAACAGCGTTCAAATTTCAGTGTAGCTTACAGAATCCCTACAGGAACAACTGATGTAGCGGTAGCACAGAAAAGAGCTTCTCAATGCTTTGGTCGCGACTTAAAAACTTCATTATAGGGCCTCGATCTTTATGGCGTGACTGCAAGAGCGACTCTATTCGTGAACACAAAAGGGCCAGTTTGATGACATGAGAGTTATGTCAGCAAACTTCCTTTTACAGTATAGTTGTCCTTAAAACAGACCAAACAACATATTTCGGTAGAAGCAAATGTGTTTTTCCAATATCTGTTATGCACATGTCATCGGCTTCCCCATGGGTTGATCCCTGGGCCTACCAGGACGATACGTGGGAGAATACAAGGAGATGGATGGGATTCTTTTGCCCGAGGGTAGGGGAAAATCTTGACATGGTTTTACAATCAAAGATTAGGGGGTGGGGGAATTCACAAGTTTGAAAAGGATGTCACGGGGATTTTCAGGTGAGAGACACATCACCCAGGGGACTTTGTCTTGAGAGATTCCCCGACCCCCTGGGGAAATTCCTCAAGTTTGCTTGACTGATTTTACAATCCCCCTGGTTGGCCTGGGGGTCGACCCCACAGGGAAGCCGATGACATGTGCATTATTTCACTCAGAATAGTACACCAAGTGCCTTGTTAGTAGTCTTTTGCTACCTACGGTGCCAGGTCTTTTATTATTGTGCATTGGATTATTCCAGAAAAAAAAACCACACCTCCATGCATGACGGATGGATTTCTGGAAATTCTCATGGGAGGGGGCTCAAAGGCTATGGAAATCTAAGCAGGAGGGGGTGGGGTGGGTTGAACTAAAATATCTTCTTAGGGGGTCACTCCTCAAACTTTTTGATCTGTAACACTTGAGCTCCATCAGAGTCTGAAAAAAAGTAAAAATCTTTCAGTTTATATATTTATTACCTGATATACTTCAAGTTATGTCCATGAGTTCTTTCATAATCGCGGAAAACACACAGAAAAATGTGTAAAAAAAGGACAAACCTGAAGACTATGAAGTGTGTAATGCCTGACACTATTTCAGTTGTTGTGCCCAGGCCCTGGTGTGCCATCTGAAAGAGCCTGGAGACAAATTTGCTTGAAACAAATGCAGGGGATCGCAGCGGACACAACAAATCTGCTAGAGCATAACGTTTTTCAAACATTAAGCATGATTTTGTTTCTTGGATTTTAAAAATTCGTTTTCAGTGTTTGCCTTCCTGATTATTTACATTGGGAATGCTTGAGTTCCACTGCAGAATAGCCTACAGGCTCTTGGATATTATTCAAGTTACCAAAGGTCTTATAGTTCTAAATTTGAAAGATAACAAGTTTAGTTTCTTGGACTCCAACTTTCAGTAGATTTTGACCTTCAGTAAATGAAAACTGCTTCATGAAAAAAAGTACAATGTTTAAGCTCAAATAAATCAATACTCTAGCATTTTTCATTTGAAAATGTTTTAACTCACACTGATGTAAAATACGTTCTGAAAACTTCTGTACTAGTAAGATTCAATCACAACAGCATAAACAGTATATCAAATTAATTAACTCTTGAGGTAAAACTATCAAAAATACAATAACAAATTTTCCCATCTTCATGACTTTTTGGAAGGCTGTCTTGACAGTCCTTAGTAACAGAAGACAATTAACCTTTACAAGTTGACTTTGTTCTGGATTTACGGTGTTGATCAGCTAGTTCTGCTCACATGGACATCGATGTTTCAGCTGCAAAATTCAACATAAATAACAAGACCCACAAGAGTAAGGGGCAATTTACAATCGGTCTTCATTTCACGGCAATCTTTGCAAATCCCCAGGATGTAAAAAACAATTATTTTGCAGTACTTATCAAATGCAAGAAAGGCAGCAGATAATCCTAAGAGAAGACACTACCTGCTTTCCAATCCTCCAAGAGGTCAATTTGCTTGAAGCACTCTAGCTCATGTGACCTCGTTACGACTTTGCCATTGGCTGTGTTTTTGCAGGGTTAGTGACACATTTGCATATTCTGTCCCCTCGCAATATCTCACTGATGACTTTGTCATCAATGAAATAAAAATGTGTATGATTCTTGAGGTGAACAAGACCATTCCCGCTAGCCTGACACACAAATTGTTTTATTATTACTTTTGTTTTTTCATCATCATCACAGTCGCCATGTTTATTTATACATGGTGAAAAATTCATGTATGCAAACATCAGGCATTACAAAATTATCATTTTGCTTATAATTCATTTTGTCATTGCAGCTATGGCTTTGTCACTTTTTCCTCAACAGGAGCTCGTGATGAGCTCTTAAAAAAGGTAGGACATACAGTGTACACCTTATTCCAAAATGGCAGCCAATTTATTAATATTCTTTTGTTTGTATGTTAATTAGCCCTTTTTGCCTTATCAATATGTACAGAATACAAAAGAATTTTGAAGTGAAAATGAGGCAAAGAGGGCTAATTAACATGCAAACATAATTATAATAATAAATTGACCACCATATTGTGGAATAAATACCTCTTACTAACCAAGTTAGAGTTTTTTTCCCATTAATTTATGGCCCAAGCGCAAAAAGCACGCGGGCCATAAATTAATGAGAAAAAAAAATGAGGATCCGTAACTTACAGTACGGACCAAGAAAACGAGGTTAGTAAGATATTTATTATCTTACTATCAATTATATTATCAGATATAATATCTTTATTATATTATAACTGAAAAGAGCTGGAGTCTCCTCTAATGACTTAGTTATGTTCTACTTTAGTGTTATTAGATCAGTTTTAGAGTATTTCATGCCAATTGTTTCATAACAGTCTTCCTAATTACCTATCAGACAAGCTTGAGCGTATTCAGAGGCGCGCTATGTGTATTATCTTTCCAGACTTAAAAATATAGTAGCGCGCTGGAAAAGTCATGTATCAACACCCTCTATGAAAGGCGGTACAAATTATCATATGATCTTTTTAAAGACATTATTAATATCAATGACCACAAACTTGTTAGTTTACTTCCTCCTAAGGACACCAACACAAGACTACCATGGAAACGCAAAATGTTTTCTGTTCCCACATGTAAGACCGATCAGTTCAGAAACTCTTTTATTATTACCCATAGCTCAAGTTTGTAATTATGAAAGTCAATCGATTTAGATATTTTAGACTACTTTTTTACGGCTTTAAATTTGTTTAAATTCATATTTTTCTCATTCTGCAACTAAGCACATAATTCAGTCTTCAGACTGCGATGTGTTTTTTATAATAAACGATTTACAATTTACGTCTCTCGAGGTTAATTCGGCGTGCTGGGAAGTCAAGTGGGCCGTACTGTAGAATATGGACCGCAAAATTGACCCATCACAGCGCACGTACTAAGTGAGAGATAATACATACATATACATATTTAATACATACATATTTAATAATCCCTTTAGTGACAACACTGCACAGGATGCTAAAAAGGTCAGGTGGGTCAGACGGGAGTACATTTAAGGGCGACATATAAGACTGACATAAAGCTAAATACAAAGTACTCAGGTTAACTATTATCATTAATATTGAAGAATACTTAAATAAATTAATTAAATTAATATAGACGTTTCTACATGAAGGCTTAATACATTAACTTAGCTTGGAAAGAGCTAACTGATTCTGCACAGACAGCATCACTAGGTAGGCTGTTCCAGAGGGGAACAGGTGTGTTACAACATTGTCCAACTTTTGTTTGGTTGTTGTTGTTTTTTCCCTATGGGGTGGGGGTTTTAAGTTTTTTGCTTTCCCCTTGCAGGTAAGCCCATGGTTGAATATCAAGCTTGTTTATTCTTACAGTTTGGACACTGTTTAATGTTACTTTACAGCTTAAAGATTTTTGTATGTAAAAGATTTGGTTATGTCATATAAAGCATGTCTTGAGGCTCCTTTAATTTATACTGTGGCACAGTTAAACTTCTGTTCATATATTTGTTTTTAATCTTAGGGTACCATTGACTACAAGAATGGCAGGAAACTTCGGTTACGGAAGGCCGTTAAAAAGGAGGTATAAAATTTATTTAGTGACTCTTTTACCGTCTTAGTAAAATCTTCAAATATTTTGCCTAGCCCTGAGCATGATTCTTTTCTGCACAACTTTCTGGCTCTTTTCTTAGCCTTTGCAAAACAAGCACTAAACAACCAGCTGAGTGTATTACTGTCTACCAAGGCTTAATAATACTCTACTAGTAGTTGTAGGTTGAAATCTGTTCTATATTGATCATTGTGGTGGTATTCCATCTTTAGGCATCTGGTCAGTTTGTACATGATTGTACATTGTCTCCAACACAAAGTGGAGGTTAGTACTTGTGTATGAGTTTATAGTATCTGGTAGTAATTAAAATCTAACACCTCTCAACAATATCAACACTCCTGCTTGGCTCTCAGACTCATCCCTGCTATTTCCCATAATAGCTGTCTCTCATAAGGTAGAAACCCATGCAAGAAGGCATTAACCCATTGGCACCCGAGCGATTTCTGCATGTTTCAGATTTCTGTTTTTTTTTTATCAGTTGCTAATTATTAACTAAATGCGCAGTATAAAAAGACAACTAACAGGGTCAAAAAAACAACACTCCTTTAGACAGCGATAGCTAAAATTCCTAATTTCCAAATAAAAAACACTTGCTGCCAATCAAAGATTGCCCAAAAAGCAAACTTGGAAGTAAAATTTTGAAATTTCGCAGCAAAATTTGATCCTGTTGTCACATCGGCAAATTTGAAATGTGCTGCGATGATTTTGGTTGGCTTTCTTAGATTTCAGTGAATTAAGACATAAAAACAGACAATAAGCATTCCTAAATAAAAAATTTATTCAGATAAGCTTGTGTTTATGCCTGAAAAGTAAACAAGTACAATTTTTTGCCTCGAGTATATAAACACGAAGGCGAATGAAGCGAATCTTATGAGTCACTTCTGAGCACAATTCATCGGCCGAACCAAGTGAGTTTGTCGCAAATTTAGCTAAAGTTGCCTAGAATACAACAAAACCGTCAATTAAAGATAAAGCAACATAAAATTTCACATTCAAACCTGTAGTTTTTAGGAAGGTGGATTCCCAGAAGTGCAGAAACAGTTCGGACAAAGCCAAAAAATTTGGTGAAGATTTGTTGTCCTCTGCAACAGAACATGTGTTCCCTCCCTGCTCAAAAGACCATCCGTCCTCGAAGAGCGATTTCTTTGCTATGAACTGACTGGTTTCCATTGTATAAGCTGTCGAGTCTTCCTTAGAACTTTTTCTTTTGAACTGCAGTTTTAAAAGCTGTATTTCCTTTCTGAAACGGCACACTGCTATCTTGAAAATTCACGCGGGGAAGGAGTGGCGGCCATTTTTATCTGAAATTTGATCTTCCTTGCAGGTGACTAAAACCTTTCTGTCTACTACTCCCTAAGACTCTTAAATATATGCACAGTTGGTGGGTTCTGATTGGTTTATCTATCCTGAAGACAATAAGAACACAAGGAGACAAAAAAATCCTCTCTGGGGAGGCAGGGAAGGAACGCGAATCCACCGGCGTGGGCACCAATGGGTTAATGCAATCCTGCATACCTACATTCAAAGCAAACTAATGCTTTTTCCATAAAAGATCACAACCTCTGAGCCTTGTCTGATCCACAAGGGATCATAGGACCAACAGCCAGATTTAACTGTTGGATAGGCTTTTCCATGCAGGGACAGTTTGCGAGACAATTAATTGCCCAGTCTATACCGAACAATTGCCCAGCCTATGCCAAACAATATTATTGTCCAGCCTATACCGAACGGCATGTACTAAAACCAGGAACACCAGAACATCGGAAAACCGGAACACACCGGAACACCCCGGAACACCGCAACACACCGGAACACCCCGGAACACCGCAACACACCGGAACACCCCAGAACACCGGAACACTGAATTTGACGGTGTTGTTTTGTTTTCCCATTACAGACCATGCAAAAATAAAATGTAAATGTAATTTGTTTACCCACGTAACACAAAGAGCTTAGAAGCAGGCACTAAAAATAGAAAAAGTAAAAAGACAGAAAGAAAGAACGAATAAATAAAAATAAAGAAATAAGTAAATAAAGAAATAAAGAAATAAGCAGGTAAAGAGGTAACGAAAGGAACAAATCAGTGGTTATTCACCAAAATGACCATCATGCATTTCGGGTATTCACGCGACCATTTGAAAATTTCTTGAGACTATGATCACATAAGGGGTCAGCTGGAATGGTGGAATGGCATTCGCCTCCCACCAATGTGACACGGGTTCGTTCCCCAGACCCGTCGTCATATGAAGATAGAGTTTGTTGTTTGTTTTTCTCCGGGTTCTCCGGTTTCCTCCCTCCACAAAAACCAACACCTCTAAATTCTAATTCGATCTTATACACATAAACTTTATAACGAGCTCTAAGCTCTTTTGTTATACGTGGGTAAACAAATTACATTTACATTTTATTTTTTACATGGTCTGTAATGGGAAAACAAAACAACACTGTCAAATTCGGTGTTCCGGGGTGTTCCGGTGTTTCGGGGTGTTCCGCTGTTCCTGGTTTTAGTACATGCCATACTGAACGCTTATAATGGTAATTTTCTCCCTCAGGTGTCATTGCAAGCCAGGTTGTCCTTGTTCCTGTAATGGAACAGGGACTTCCTGTCACTTCATACACCAATCCAGTGCAGGTAAGAGTTTTACATTAATATAATAATTATATTTTCTGTGCTGCAGTATTGTTACTAGGCCTGTTAACAGAAGAGCCTCAGCTAAGCTGTAGGGTAGTTTAGATTCAGTTAAATTGGATTTCAGTTCTCACTAACAAACAAATTAATTACTAAAAATAATCCATTTCTGTGCAGGTGTCTCCATATCTTCAGCCAGCACATCATTACAGCTATGTACAGGTAGGAATTAATGTTTTTTTAGTTGTTTTTTTTTTTATATAGCATAGGTGTTGAATAGGCGACCCAGGCGAGGCCTATCCCAAGAGATTGATAAGAATGTGACGAGGTTTACGAGAAAAAACCGAGGAGGCTCGATGTATCTCTTGAAAACTCCGTTTTATTCTGCAAATAATTAAAATTGCTCAAATTACACGAGCCAAAAGTTTAAAGAAGCCTGAAAAAAATTCAGGACTTCAACGGGGTATGAAACTGTGACCTGGCGATTACCAGTGCGAAACTCTAACCAACTGAGCTATGAAGCCACTGACGTTGGGAGCAGGTCAATTGTGGGTTCATATGTTCACGTGAAAGAAATGAGTCACGGGTTCAAACCCCAATGAAGTCCTGAAATTTTTTCAGGCTTCTTTTCGCAGTTGAATAAATTGCGTTCACAACTGCGAGGATCATTCTTCATTTGATTTCATTTCCGCAGTTCATATATGATTCATTTCATATATAATTCACACACTCATTTCTTTCACGGGAACATATGAACCCACAATTGACCTGCTCCCAACGTCAGTGGCTTCGTAGCTCAGTTGGTCAGAGTATCGCACCGGTAATCGCGAGGTCACGGGTTCAAACCCCGTTGAAGTCCTGAATTTTTTTCAGGCTTCTTTTTGCAATTGCATAAATTGCGTTCACAACTGCGAGGATCATTCTTCATTTGATTTCATTTCCACAGTTCATATATGATTCGTTTCATATATCATTCACATTATTATTTATGCCATATAGCCTTAGAAACCATAGGAACATTGATTTTTTTAAAGTACAGTTGAAGACTTATCTTTTTAAGAAAGCTTTTAATTTGTAATTTTATATTCTTATTACTATTATTATTTCTGTCCATTCATTGTACACATATATTTATTTTCTTGTACATATTGTAAAGCGCTTTAGAATATTTTAATAGTTAAAGCGCTATATTAAATGTAATAAATTATTATTATTATGTAGTCTAAGAATAATTTGCAGTAGCTTACCATAAAAGCTCTATTAAGCCCCCGCCCCCCTCCCCCCTCTTTTAACACCCCCTCTCTAATAAGCCCCCCATTTGGAAGTGAGTTTTTGTAATAAGCCACCCTCTCTCTAATAAACCCCTCTTTCCCCCCCTCCCTTTGGGACATGAGATTTTGTAATTGAAGGGCCTGGTGGAAAACTATGCTAAGTGGATTTTTGGGAGCTCAAGCTCTGATTCACATGATTCACCGATGGGCACAAGGGACTGACGGAAACGGCGCCACCGTGAGAGCCATACTATACGACTATAGGAAGGCTTTTGATCTTATAGATCATGACATTTTAATTAGGAAGCTGACTGTCTTGGACATACCCAAACAGATAATTAATTGGATCATAGATTTCTTATCGGGTCGTTCTCAGCGAATTAAACTTGCGAAGGGTTGTTTTTCCGAGTGGGAGTCAGTTCCGTCGGGCGTCCCACAAGGAACAAAGTTAGGGCCGTGGTTATTTCTCGTGCTTATTAATGATCTTGAAGCAAGTAGTGGCATAAATGCCGAAATGTGGAAATATGTCGATGACACTACGACCTCAGAGGTTGTCATCAAAGGGAAGGCAAGTATTTCGCAAAGGATAGCTGACCGTGTAATGGAATGGTCCTCTGAGAATAGAGCACAACTGAATAATGATAAATGTAAAGAGCTTCGAATTACTTTCAGTAAACAGAAGCAGGAGTTTCCTCCAATCATAGTTAATGGGAAAGGTGTAGAGACCGTAAAGTCTGCAAAACTCCTAGGGGTTACCATCAGTGATGATCTGACATGGAATGAGCATGTAAGAGAGGTTGTAAAAAAGGCCTCTAAGCGTTTGTATTTTCTGGTGCAGCTTAAGAGGGCGAGACTCCCGACAAGTGAATTAGTATTATTCTATTGCACTTGCATTCGATCTGTACTTAGCTATGCTGTACCAGTGTTCTATTACTCACTGCCATTGTATCTAAAGACGGAACTGGAGCGTGTCCAGAAAAGGGCACTGGCTATTATTTTCCCGGGGATAGACTACAGCGATGCTTTAGTCAGCACTGAATTACCAAGTATTGAACGTTACAATGAAAATATTTGTAAGAAGACTTTTAATTCTATCTTAAATGATAAGAGTAACCGGCTAAGAAATCTTTTACCTTCAGCCCACAAGTCGTCTTATTCTCTAAGACGATGTAGGCGGTTTGAAAAACCAAGGTGGAAAACAAATAGATTTAGGGATACATTTTTAATGAAATCTTGTATTGAGCATGATATTATATAAATATAGTTTTTATTAATTTTAATAATAGTTTTTATCATTCTACAGTATTCAATTTCACTTTTAAGCTTATTATTATTCTTACTTTTATCGTATTATTAGATATTCTATTACAATTACTGTAAATACGCAATTCAGCCCTTAGAGGGCTGCCATGTATTTGTGAAATAAACCTACCTACCATGAGTTTGTTTTTATTTTGCTCCAAAATTGCTGGGTTTTTTGCATACAGGTTTGTTTTCATATGGTAAACATTGCCCTTTATTCTTTTTCGCTGCTATGCGCTGTCTTCGAGAAAACACGGGCCAAAAAACGCGTTCACCTAAAAATCCACTTAGCATAGTTTTCCACCAAGCCCTTCATAAGTCTGCCTTGTTAACATTCATCAAGCAATGCCCAAGGGTATTCTTTATTTTAAAACTAAGCGCCAAATGCTCGTAACTGAATTAAGAGAACAGGAACGTCCCTGTTGAATTAGGATATTTGCGCAATGTGCCTTTTTGACTCATAAACAGCACACAAGATGCCCATCCGACTTGGAAATGGTGGACTTTTTTAAAGGCAGTGCTTATTACCAGTGTTTTGCTTACTGATAGTGCTCAAGATGCTTCCTTAGCTGGAAAACAGTGCGCAACATTCTTGGTTGACTTAAAAACAGCACACAGCAGCCTTGGCTAACCTTAAGCCAGCGCGCATAGACTTTGTCCGACTTGAAAACAGCACTCAAAAGATTTAGGGTTATTATTAGGGTTAAAATTAGGGCAAGGGTTAGCTTTGGGGGTTAGAGTTAGGGTTAGAGATAGGGATAGGGTAGGCCTAGGGAATTGCAAACGTTTATAACGTTAAAGTGAGTGGCGTATTTGGAGTCTCAATCAGCTTAAAGGCTTCCTCCGCAATGAAAAGAGTGCACAGGTTTCTTGGTTGACTCTTAATTAGGCTTTGTCCGATATAAGTAAACTGCTGAAGAGGGTGGTTTGGTTGAAAACGGCATACAGCAGGATCGGACTTGATTCCAACTTAGTGCTCAAAAAGCTTGCTGTCGAATGAGAAGTAGAATAAAATATTAAAGACGGCTGTTTTTACTTGAAGATAGGTTTTGGCCAATACTAACAGCTTCTGTTCGTGAGCAACACCGAAAATTCGAGTAAGCTGTTTCTCATCGGTTTCCGCTTCAAAAAAGAGCTTTGACTGGCGTTTCGCATGCTTTGGTCATTTGAAACGATATTGAAGGGTTCAATTTCGTCGTCAAATAGAACCAGTGTAATGAAAATCGTATCACAAATCAACGTAAATGACGATAGTGAAAAATAGGAAGAAAATACTTAACTATTTTTGTCGGCTTCAAAAACGTAAATATTTGCATAAGATGTGAAATTCAAACCCTATCGTCTGATGCGTAACACAACGACTTGTTAAAATATCTCACGTGCAAATACTTTTTTTTGCTGGTGTTTATCTCGCTTGAAAATACATTTTGTTGATGTTTACAAGCCTCCATAGAATCAACATAACCGAGTTGATCGACGCAAAAGTGATTTATATGTTGAAATTCGGCAGCATGTCTACTTGTGTTTACATAACAACTTTACAAACGACCACGAGTATACTCCGCACTTGGTAATATTTGCCACGCGCGCCAGTGCAACTTTTCCCTGGATTGTTTTCAAGATACTCATCGAAAACGGACGGACTTCTCGTCATGCTGATTTCCCTCTCTTGGATGAATTCTCCGTAATGTTTCCGAATTTTGACGAACTGTTTCACTGCTTCGGTGGCCCGTGAGACAGCGCCCACTTTGGTCGCAATGAACTGTGGGAATGTTATGCCCTCCGCGAGCGAAAGACACTCTGCAAACATCAGTGATTTTTTTGCCCTAAACTCCAAAAACACCTCTCCTTTTCGGAAATTCTAGCTTGGCAACCTTTCAGAAATGGACCAAGACTAGCAAAGCCGAGCTGCTTTTTAGACAAGAGATGCTTTAAGAGTTTTTTTTTTTTCTGCCCGGCTCTTAATCTCTACTCCCAAACCGGAGAGTCAAATTAATATATCTCTTCATGGTTTGGCAAGCAGAGAAACACAACTGGCTTCTTTCAGCAGTGTTAGACTTGCGGGTCTATAGACTTAATGATGTCCTTCGACCACCGGGCGAACAGGCAAACTGACATAATTTGATTAAACCAAACAAGCTAGTGCAGATTGAGTCGGGAGCTCCGGCAGACACATGGCATAAGTATCGATGTTTTAAAAGCCAAAACGTTTAGTCTACGTCACACTATGGAACAATCCTTTCTACCTGTCAATCATTTCATGTCCAATTTCAGTTTTACTCGTCAGTTACGAGCATTTGGC